>PVKP010014441.1:0-52822 GCA_004027715.1 Plecturocebus donacophilus | reverse complement strand
AAGAAAGAAAGAAAGAAAGAAAGAAAGAAAGAAAGAAAGAAAGAAAGAAAGAAAGAGAAAGAAAGAAAGAAAAAAGAAAGAGAAGAAAAGAAAGAAAAAGAAGGAAGGAGGGAAAAAGGAAGAAAAAAAGAAAGAAGAAAAGAGGGAGGGAGGAATGGGAGGGAAAGAAGGAAGGAAAGAAGGGAGGGAGGGAGGGAGGAAAGAAAGAAGGAAACCTTTAGATCTTTGCTACTACAGTTTACAGGTCTGTGGGATGGCAGAGTGTAGTCTCATCTGCGTTCAGCTGGGTGACCTGATTTTGGCCAGACTCATACATACATCTGAAAGTTGGATTGCAGCCTTCTCTAGATTGGTATTGGCTGGGGCAACTTAACTAAGACAACTCTACTCACCTGTCCTTCATCATCCTCCCAGTATTCGTGATCCATCTCAGGCATGTTCTTCACAAGGAAATGGTAGAAGCACAAGAGCAAGCAAGCTTCATATGCAAACATTTTACACAACTTTGATTGCTTGACTTTTGTAAACATATTACTTGGCCAAAGTAAATCTCATGTCAAGACCAAGGGTGGAAATGTACCCCTCCAGTCCATTTTCCTTGGTATAAATATACTAAAAAACTAAAGAGCAAAGAACACAGATACAGGGAAAGGTGATAGGTTGGGGCTAGTAATACATTCTACAACACAAACACTCATTTGTACAACACTAAGTAATATTAACTTTATCATCTACTTCCTAAATCTTTGCACATAAAGTACCTTATGTCTTCCCAAGCAATTGAATGGCACAGAGTACTAGTTCAAACTGTTTCTAATGTAAGTGGACTGAGGCTTGGTGAGCAATAAAGTTTGTGTATTTACAGATAGCACCCGGGAGATTAGACAGCTACTCTATTCTGAACTTGTCAGAAATGGGTAACTCCACCACACATCCCATTATCTCATTTCCAGGTGTATTTCATTCACCTTATTTTCCTTTCAAATGTAACACTTGGAATCATTTTTATGGCTATAAGCTTGGGCACACTCAGCTTCGTTAGCATTTTTTTCTCTCTGTTCTTTGGACTAAGTAATTTCTGTTTACTTATTAAATTCACTAATTTTCTTTTATTCATCCTATCTTGTAAACATTTTATTCTCTTTTTGTAGTTTTTAGCTCCAGAGTTACCATTCATGGCTATGTATAGGTTTTGCTTCTCTGCAGAGATCTTCTCATTCATTTATCAGTTATTCTTTTCTTCAATTTTTTTAGCACATCTTTTACTGCTTTTTATTCACTCAGTAGAAAGAAGTTGATTTATTTAATCAAAGACATTGGCTCAACTGGCTCTTTACCTGAAGAAAATTGAGATTGGTTTCCAATGTTTATAATACTCTAGAATTTGATTCTAAATGGATTAAAAAGTTAGTATTTCAAAAGAACAAAAAAATTATTAAAGAATAACTTGTGAAGCTGAAAATACAATCCAGGATTTGAGAAAAACTTTCCTAATTAAAACAGAAACTCCAATATGTATAAAAAAGAAAGAGACAGATGGACCATATAATATAGAGAAAATATAGATTACAAATACCTTTGACAGACAGTGTATTATGATCTATGTATATGGTGATCTGAGGGACCGGCACAGTAATCCCACCACTTTGGGAAGTGAAAGCAGGAGGATTGCTTGAGGCCAAGAGTTTGAGACCAGCCTGAGCAACACATCGAGATTTCATCTCTATAATTTTTTTTAAAACTTACCCAGGTATGATGATGTATGCCTGTAGGCCCAGCTACTTGGGAGGCCAAGGTGGAATAATTGCTTGAGCCCAGGAATTTGAGGTTACAGTGAGCAATGATCATGCCGCACTGTACTCCAGCTTAAGCAACAGAGCAATACTCTAAAACGAAAACAATGATATCTTGCAAGTTTGATGAAATCATAAAGAAAAGATAGCAAAACAAAAATTCCAAAATAAAAATTGACAAAAATATATGAGTAGATACTATGAAACAGCAAATACTAATGGCCAGAAATATATAAAAAGATGTTCAAATTTACTAATAGAAAAATGTGTTGCTACTACATGAGACACTACTTTAGATTCTACTTTAATATTATTTTACATTTTATTTTATTTTTTATTTTAGATTAAGGGAGTAGCCATGCAGTTTTTTTACATGGCTATGGTGCATAATGCTGAAGTTTGGAATTCTAATGATTTTATTGCCCAATTAGCAAACACAGTACCTGATAGGTATTTTCAATCCTTGTCCCCCTTCTTCACTCTTCCCTTTTTGAATTTTGAGTGTCTATTATTCCATTTTTGTGTCCATTGTGTACTCAATGTTTAGCTCTTGCTTATGAGTGAATGAATGAGAACATGCAGTATTTGATTTTCTGTTTCTGCATTAATTCACTTAGGATAATGGCCTCCAGATGCATCCATGTTGCTGCAAGGGACTTGATTTAATTCTTATTCATGTCTATGTAGTATTCTACAGTGTATATCTATCATATTTTCTTTATCAAATCCACCATTGATGAGCACCTGGGTCAAATCTATGTCTTTGTCATTATGAACAGCCAACAGTATGTACAGTGCTGCAATAAACATACATGTGCAAGTGCCTTTTTGGTGGAGTGATTGATTTATTTTCCTTTGACTGTATATGTAGTAATGGATTGCTGAGACAAATAGTAATTTGAGTTTAGTTCTTTGAGAAATTTTCAAACTGCTTTCCATAGGGGCTAAACTAATTTGTATTCTCACCAACAGTATGTAAGCATTTCCTTTTCTCTGCAAACTTGTCAGCATGTGTTATTTTTTTAACTTCTTAATTATAACCATTCTGACTGGTGTGAAACAGTATGTCACTGTGGTTTTGATTTGCATCTCTGATGATTAGTGATGCTGAGAATTTCTCAGGTTTTCTTCTATGATTTTTATCCTTGATGTCTTACATTTAAGCATTTGATTCATCCTGGGTTAGTTTTTATACAGATGAGAGATAGGGCCCAGTTTTCATATTATCTGGAAGCCTTTGGAATCTGATCATGCAATGAGCACACCAGGGCTCTGTCCCTGGTTAGTTTATATGATTTGTAGATGGTTCTGCTTTTCCTGTTTTATTTTTCCATCCCCATCTGAAAGAGACTACATATCTCATTATAAAATATACTGTGGGGAAAGCCATTATACACTGTTGTATTATTACACAGTTCCCCATTTCCAACCACACAGTCAATCAAAAATGGACTCCTGCTAACCAAGTTCCTGTTCTTGGTAGAGAAGGGCAACAGGGAGAGAATGGAAGACCAAGGTACTTTGCCTGCCTCTAATGATCCATTTGGGGACGTTTGCTCTGTACATAGCCATTATTATTATTTATCAGCCACTTACATCTCTTCTTTCAAGACATGTCTATGAATGACCTCTGCCCAGTTTGTAATGGAGTTATTTAGGGTATTTTTGTGGATTTGTTTATTTATTGATTCTGGATATTAGTCCTTTGTTAGATGTATAGTTTACAAATATTTTCTCCCATTCTGTAGGTTGTCTGTTTATTTTTACTCTGATGATAGTTTCTTTTGTTGTGCAGAAGCTCTTTAGTTTAACTAGGTCACAATTGTCAATTTTTGGTTTTGTTGTATTTGCTTTTTATGACTTAGTCATCAATTATTTGCCTAGGCCAAGGGTTAGAAGAGCATTTCCTAAGTTTTTCTCTAGGATTTCTATCCTTGAGGTCTTACATGTAAGTCTTTGATCCATTTTGAGTTAATTTTTTCACCGAGTGAGAGAAAATGGTCCAGTTTCATTTTTCTGTATATGGTTGGCCAGTTTCCCAGAGCCATTTATTGACAGGATATCTTTTCCTTATTATTTATTTTTGTCAATCTTGTCAAAAATCAGTCAGGTATAGGTGTGCAGCTTTATTTCAGGGGTCTCTAATCTGTTCTATGGGCCTATATGTGTGTGTTTATACCAGTGCCATACCATTTTGGTCACTGTAGCCTTGTAGTATAGTTTGAAGTTGGGTAATGTGATGTCTCCAGCTTTATTCTTTTTGCTTAGGGTTGCCTTAGGTATGAATGGGAAATGTTAGAAGCACTCTCCCTAAGAACTAAAACAAGACAAGGGTGTCCACTCTCACTGGTCCTAGTCAACATAATACTGAAAATCAAAATAGAGCAATTAGGCAGGAGAAAAAAAATAAGAAGCCTCCAAATAAGAAAAGAAACAAACAAGAGAAGAAATCAATTATCTCTCATCACTGACAATATAATTCTATGCCAAAAGACCACAGTGATTCTGACAAAAGACTCCCATATCTAACAAGTGACTTCAACGAAGTATCAGGATACAAAATCAACTTACAAAAATAATTAGCATTTCCATGCACCAGTAAAATTGAAACTAAGAACCCAATCAAGAACATAATCCCATTGACAATAGCCACACACACAAAATAAAATACCTAGAGATACATCTAAACAAGGAGATAAATGATCTCTACAAACAGAATGACAAAACACTGCTGAAAGAAATCAGAGATGGCACAAACAAATGGGAAAGCATTTAATGCTCCTGGGTTGGAAGAATCACTTCTGTGAAAATGTCCACATGGCCCAAAGCAATCTACAGATTCAATGCAATTCCTATCAAATTAACAATGCCATTTTTCACGTAATTTTTAAAAAACCATTCTAAAATTCATGGAGAATGAAAAGAGAGCCTGAATAGTCAAGGCAATGCTTTTTTAAAAATATATTACCAATATATAGTTTGCAGTTTTTTTTCTCTGCTAAATATAACATCTGAACATGCTTAGTGTTGCTTTCTATTGACTGTGCCTTTTTTTTTCTGTGTATAGATCACACTGTGTATGAATCACACACTGTTTCTATGGTTTTTGTTTGGTTGTTTCTGTTTTTAAATTGGACAGTTAAGATACTATTGTATGGCTATTTTGCATTCTCTCATATTGTCCTGATTATTACTATTTTTATGTTTTTGTTCCAGTAGGCAGTTAACTTGCTTGAAACCAGACTGCAATCTTTATCTCTTCTATGGTGTATAGCAGCTGAAATCTCTGCACACTCCTTCCAGATTCAACCTGCTACTATTTTAGCCTGGTTCTCTTGAGGTCCCCGCTTTATGTTTATGATTTGCTAAATCATCAGCAAAGATTTAGGTGGTGCAGCTACTCAGATTTTTCAATTTATTCTTTCTCAATTCTGTGGAGTTTCAAAAATTTCATCACTACTTTTTAGTTTCTCTCATTTTTTTCAGTCTCTGTCTCCTGACCCCCTCAAGCCAGTAAGCCTTCATATTTTCACCATGTGAGCTACATGTTTGGAAAATGCATTTATTTTAAAAATTAGCAGACTCATACCTTTCACACAGTACAGTTCTGTCTTTGAAGGATAGATCCTTTTCTATATTTAACTGCATTTTAATTGAGTCTCCGGAGTCTCCCACTAGTATTCAAGATCAGTCAAGAATTTAAACATATTGTGTAGTCAGATTTTAGGTCCAACTCTCTTCAAAAACTAGATTTGGTTTTTTGACATGTTAAGGTAGTAAGGCTGTGATTTTCTGCTGCCACAGTAATGCAGTGTGTCCTGCACTAACCAAGGCACAAACTTGCAATTATTACCATTTTCTGTTGGAATATTTAAGGAAAAAAACTTTTAAAAATTAATAATAAATTACTGGCTTCTGTCTGTTATCAGATATTTTCATGTGCTTTTAAGTCGTTGTTTTTATACTGTGTCCAGACTTTACACAACTCATCTAAAGGAGTAGCTTGTGAGTATTTCATCTCAGTGAGTACCAGAAATCCTCTGCCTGTAAGCACTGGAGAATGGTGACAATGCTGGCAGACTCCTCAGAGTCTTTTGAAGGATATAAAAGCAGACCTTGAAGAGAAAATGGCAGGACCATATGCCAAATCCAGCAATCATGGGAAGTGCTCAGGAGGTTGATTAATAAGTTCCATAGTGCATTTAAATAGAAAAGATCCCTGAGAATCTGACATTTTTAAAAGGTGGCCAGGAAATAATTCCTGGGAACACCTCTGGGAATCAGAGAGGACATGAACCCAACCTCCAAATAATAAAGACAAATGAACAGCCTTAGTGAACTGCAGCTGAAATAGTATCTTCATAATTGAATTCTGTGAAATGCAGGAAATACAGAAAACATACTAAGAAGATAATTCTAATATTAATTTTTTGAAATAGATATTTATTCACACATTTAAAGTTTACACACATGCCATTTACAAATTCCAATGCTTTTTTTTTTTTAAATAAGCCCTTAGCAGCTCTGAGACACATGGCTTCTTCTATACCCCAAGTAAGTCCCTAAATGGAGATAGAGCATGTGTTCCTATTTTACACATTTTCATGTGGGAGATAAGTGGTTTAGGAGGACTAGAAACCCAACCAGGCCTAATTGGGTGCTGGACAGACACAGCATTCCTAAGGGAATGCCATCAGAGAAAAAATATAAGTCTGTACAAATATCTTTATTTTCACACTAAAAAGAATCACATACTCATTCCAACAGCTTTACCAGGCTTGGCCAACCCAGTAAGTTACATATTCACTCAGGTACTTGGAAGATTATTGCACAGTTCCTAAGGCTTGCAAACCTTAGGAACTGTTGAAGACAGTATAAGAAGAGTGCTTATCCATGGATTATTCCTTTTGAAACCACCCCATTGCCAGATTCTGTCATTTAATAGCTGTGTTAATGTGAACAAGTTATTAAATTTACTAATTCTCATTTATGAGCACACAGTAGAAACTCAATAGATATTAAGTGTTGTTATGCACCGTTACATGCATTCAAGATTTCAGAAGACAGCAGGCAAGATGTGTGGAGAGGAGAAATGAGGGGATGGGTGAACAGAAAGGAATCACTGACTATTATAAGAATGTAGGGATTAGGAAGGGTCAATAATTTGCAGTTGTACAGTTTGGGACAGTGTATCTCTAAATAGATGAGAGGTAAGCTGCATGTAATCCTGGCATATTTATGAAATTATATAAAAATTGTGTAGAATTTATAGACCTCATGGAAGAGTGAAATAAAATGACTAGGAAATGGCCGTACTCTCTCACCTTCACTGCCTTTCCTCAAGTTCTCTGAGAAGACAAGTTAGCCAAGTACACCCCATCCAGAGAGGTCACAGGGAGAAACATAGTGATCAGAGTTTCCTCTTGGAATAGGTCTTCTAATTCCTCCAGATTGAGTGAAAGAACATGGCCTGGAATACCTTGCTTGTGAGACTACCAGTTTAAAGGGAGTAGTCAGGACCAGTGTACCATCTGGAAAACAACAGGACAATCAAGCAAGAGAAAAAAATAAAGAGTATTGAAATAGGAAAAGAGAAAGTCAAATTGTCTCTATTTGCAGACGACATAATTGTATGTTTAGAAGACTCTATCATCTCAGCCCAAAATCTCCTGAAGATGATAAACAACTTCAACAAAGTCTCCAGGACACAAAATCAACGTGCAAAAATTACAAGCATTCCTATACAGCAATAACAGACAAACAGAGCCAAGTCATGAGTGAACTTCCATTTATAATTGTTACAAAAAGAATTAAATACCTAGGAATACAACTTACAAGGGATATGAAGGACCTCTTCGAGGAGAAGTACAAACAAACCACTGCTCAAAGAAATAAGAGAGGACACAAACAAATGGAAAAACATTCTATGCTCATGGATAAGAAGAATCAATATTGTGAAAATGGCCATACTGACCAAAGTAATATATAGATTCAATGCCATCCCCATCAAGATACCATTGACATTCTTCACAGAATTGGGAGGAAAAAAAAAATCTTAAATTTTATATGGAACCCCAGAAGAGTCTGCATCACCACGATAATCCTAAGCAGAAAAAACAAAGCTGGAGACATCATGCTACCTGACTTCAAACTATACTACAAGGCTACAGTAATCAAAACATCATGGTACCAGTACCAAAACAGAGATACAGACCAATGGAACAGAGCAGAGGCCTCGGAGGCAACACCACCCATCTACAACCATCCGATCTTTGACAAACCTGACAAAAACAAGCAATGGGGAAAGGAGTCCCTGTTTAATAAATGATGTAGGAAAACTGGCTAGCCATGTGCAGAAAACAGAAACTGGACCCCTTCCTTACACCTTATACAAAAATTAATTCCAGATGGATTAAAGATTTAAATAAGACCTAACATCATAAAAACCCTAGAAGAAAACCTAGGCAATACCATTCAGGACATAGACATAGGCAAGGACTTTATGACTAAAATATCAAAAGCAATGGCAACAAAAGCCAAAATAGACAAATGGGATCTAATTAATCTTACGAACTTCTGCACAGCAAAACAAGCAATCATTAGAGTAAACCAGCAACCAATAGAATGGGAAAAAAAAATTGCAGTCTACCCATCTGACAAAGGGCTAATATCTAGAATATACAAGGACTAAAACAAATATACAAGAATAAAACAAAGAACCCCATCAAAAAGTGGGCAAAGGATATGAGCAGATACTTTCCAAAAGAAGACATTTATGTGGCCAACAAATATATGAAAAAATGCTCATCATCACTGGTCATTAGAGAAAGGCAAATCAAAACCACATTGAGATACCATCTCACGCCAGTTAGAATGATGATCATTGAAAAAACTGGAGATAACAGATGTTGGAGAGGATATGGAGAAACAGGAATGCTTTTACACTATTGGTGGGAGTGTAAATTAGTTCAACCATTGTGGAAGACAGTGTGGCGATTCCTTAAGGATCTAAAACCAGAAATACTATTTGACCCAGCAATGCCATTACTGGGCATATACCCAAGGGATTATAAATCATTCTATTGTAAGACACATTCACACATATGTTCATTGTAGCACTGTTCACAATAGCAAAGACTTGGAATCAACCCAAATGTCCATCAATGATAGACTGGAGAAAGAAAATGTGGTACATATACACCATGGAATACTATGCAGCCATAAAAAGATGATTCATATCCTTCACAGGGATATGGATGAATCTGGAAACTGTCATTCTCAGCAAACACAAGAACAGAAAATCAAATCTCACATGTTCTCGCTCATAAGTGGGTGTGAACAACAAGAACACATGGACACAGGGAAGGGGTCTGTTATCTGGTAGGGGTCCAGGGGAGGGACAGCAAGTGTGGGGAGAGTGGGGAAGAATAACATTAGGAGAAATACCTAATTGGGTGACAGGAGGATGGAGGCAGCAAACCACCATAGCATGTGCATATCTGCATAACAATCCTGCAAGATCTATACATGTACCCTAGAACTTAAAGTAAAATTAAAAAAAAAAAGAAAATTGCTTCTTGTTCAAGGAGATTTATAGAAAGAATGGATGGAAGGGAGTCTGATAAATACACATTTTTAAAATAATCTTAAGATTATATAATTGGACTGGGTAAGATTTCGCAGAACTCTAATGAAGAGACCACGTGGTTTATAAAACTGCTAACCAAACACCAAAAAGAAGATGAATGAATTAAATACTAAGGAAATAGTCACATGTTTATTCTAAGTCCACCAATACTGAAGTTTTTAAGTGATTCGAATAAACTTCATGATCCAAGTTAAATTATCTATGATAACTCATTTAATAAACATTTCTATGTACCCAAATTAGAGAAACAAAAAATTGATATTTAAGATGATATAAATCAAATGTTAAATGTGAACTCATGAAGAGCTTGGACAGCTTTTTGGTCTTACTGAGTTCTTAAAGCTCTCACTACTAAAAGCTCTCCACTTCATGACTCATCATGGAAGATATAAAATTATCAAAATCACAAAAAAATTGTGTGGTGACTGTTCTAAAATTATGAAAATAGTTTATAACCCATGTTTGGCTTGTCAAATCTATAATCCTTAGAAGTCAATGAAAAATGTTGGTTCATTTCTGCTATCTAATAGGTTATTTGAACATTAATAAAGGGATTCCATTCAACTGCCATTTCAATGGATGTTTTCTCATTGTATAGAAGTTTTTTCATGCATGAAGGCTGATGCTATAAAAGTAGTTAAATGGATATTAGAAAATATGTTTTGCTCATTGGGCATTCCTGGAGAAATCTCCACCAGTAGAAGTACTTGCTTCGCTGTATAAATTGTAAAACAGTTAAATAAGGAATTACAAATGCAATAGTGTTAGGTAAAGCTAGCTGAATTAATTGGATTTCCTTGGTTAAAGGTGCTGCAGATGGATGAAAATAAGATTCATTTCCAATAGAGAATGTAAGTTGACCACGTATAGTCACTGTGTGGCCTATGTTCCTAATAACAGAACATCATGTATCTTCTGCTCTCCTGAATTCTGATATGACTAAGTGCTTTAAGGTTTTATTGTATTATACCAAAGAATATTTTCTTGAGGTAAGAAAAGCATTCTGTGATCTACTGATCAAGGACAATCAAATGTCTTATGATCTAAAACCTGGAGATTAGGTCTTCTGTAAATGACATTTTAAAAGCCTGCCCTTTTACCTCATTGAAAGGGACCATACAAAGTTCTTCTCACAACACAAACTGAAAAAAAGAAGACCCTTTGGGGCCTCAAACCTTGGGTCTGCATCTCACCACTTAAAAGGGTTTCCAGATTCTTGGAACTGTACATCAGTTGGAGACCTTACTGTAAAGCTAACCAGGGAAGTTTCTCCCCTAAAGCAGAGAGAATTGTAGATATGGATACCTTTTACAAGATCACAGATCAAGGCTTCTCTGCCATCATCAAACTCTTGCCCCCCTGAATTTTTTCCTTGCTTATGCCAATCTCTGGCTTGGCAGGATAATGCTGTAATTAGAATTTTGCAATCACTAGCATCTGTGGGTAAATTGATGAAGCATTGAATCTGTCATGCCAAACCTAGATCTGTGCATGATCTAAAGAACCATTTAGTTCAGCCAGTAACTTCAGCAACACCTCTAATGTAACTGCTTGTTCAAATTGTGCTAGATTCCTAGACCTCCTTGTTCTCATAATCTTTTTAAACTTACCCTAGTCATTCTATACAAAAACCTAGAAGAATAAGTATATTATAAGACAGATTTGCACCAACATACAAAATGGAGTGTCTTTGAAAACTGACTTATGTGCCAGGATACTGTAGTTCTCTTTTAATCTGTGATAAGTCTACCTTAGATTCTTGGCTAGAAACTGCAAATTTCACTATTTAAGGTAATGTATCCATGAATAATAGAACTAAAAAAGGGGTCTTGTGTGTACTCATGGGTATACTTTTATTTGTGGAGGTTTTCAAAGTGAAGCTTATGCACTGAAAACTTTATGCTTTCATGAATGGGAGCTGAAGGGCCAATGATCTCAGAATTTTAATGGTGTCTTTGTTCATCTATAATCAATCAGAAACAGAAGTTTGGTCCATTTCTTTTATATTATGAGCTTAAAATAGCATTGCTTGGGTTCATTAATCCTCCTGAAAGGATATCAGTTTGTTAAGTCACTTCTTCTCCCCCATGGTTTGGAGTAAATATAAATGAAGCAATGATTAGAAGTTTATTCCTCATAATTGGCTCTACAGCAGATCGTAATGCAAAAGGTATGGTTGCACAACAGGTTTTTAAAATTTTCCTGTTAGAGTTGTACTGGATAATAGAATTTCTCTGGCTTACCTACTGGTTAAATAGAAAAAATTCTATGTAGTTACTGACACTTCTTGCTGCAGATGCATGGGCACATCTAGTATTATAGAGACTCTGCTGAAGGGGATTGATAAACAGGCTGCCTGGTTAAAACAGGTAGACTCTTTGGATCATTTTTATCTTTCTGGTTTTTTTTTGGTTTGCTTCACAGAAATCCTGGCTAAGGAACATATTCCAAACTCTTGTTATTATCTGTCTAATAATCATAATAATCTCCTGGGCACACTGTATTCTCTCAAAAGTTTTCATGTTTGCTTGTAGACATCTGTAGAATGTCAGATGATCTCTCTGGTACTGGAATGACAAAATCCCAAAGAAATATGTGATCATGACAACACTATCACCTATGAATGGCATGTTGAGACCAAAACTCCAAAATTATGGTAACTCAGAGTAGCATTAATGACCTAAATTTTGGTCACAATTTCACCTAGCTGAGAACATGACCAAACGGAAGAAACTGTTAATCAAAATTATGGGGAGGCATTGTTTTATACAGAGCTTTGCAGTAAGCCCCAACAAATTAGATCAAACAAAAATGAAGTCACTCATGCTAAATACCACATAATCAAACTGAAACTTTAAGAAAGCAGAGAGATCTCAAAACAGATCTTTTTTCTTCTTGCTGAAAACAGGAGATTCCTATCTGCCTGAGTGAGCATAAGAGAGTCTCCACTACTTTTACTTTGCAGAGAAATGGTCTGAGGTGGCCTTATGTTGGCCAATCAGTTTTGTTTTGTTTTTTTGTTTTTTGTTCTTTTGTGTCATTCTATTTTCTTGTTACCACTATGCAAAAAACACTGGAAGCTGAGACCAAATATGTCCATTTATAATAATAACAGAGAGTGACATCTATGCTCAAAGTTTTGATCAATCCCTCAAAATTAAGAGGCTGACCAAAAGGAAAGAATTGTTAAATAAATCTAAATGTAGGCTTTAGAAGCCTCTATATAAGTCCTATGTAACAAACTGCCTCCTAACTCAGTACACAAACAAACTGGAAATCCAACTTAGGGCTTTTGTAATAACTGAGAATCAGCTGTCTCTCTAGCTCACTTCCATTTTCTGTCCATAAATATTATTCAATATTTATGAATATTAAATATTATACTGGGAACCCATTCTGGTTTGGGGGCTGCAAAATTAAACTTTTAAATTTAATTTGTTTAAAGTTTTTTTATTTAACAACCTCTTCATCCATACAATAGAGATGATGGTGGCTATTACAAAATATTTTTATGACAATAAGTCAATATATACAAAAACATAGAACATTAAGTGATATATCTTATGATATAGAGCAATTATTAACAACATAATTATAAACAAGAAAAAGATCATGAATAAATTATAAATGTCAATAATTATGAAGTCCAAGGAATATCAGAGTCAGCGTCATAACCGCCGGGTCTGAGTGTGAGTCCTGCCATTGGCAGCCATATCATCCACGGAAAAGTTGGTTTATTGATATGTAATAGCTTTGGCTAAAAAAATAAAGGTAAATGAAATAAAGAGAATTTACTGTGAGAATTTACTGTGTGGAGTCATGCCACATTTTCCTCTCAACTGAAGAGTTTATTACAGATTTCTTCTATTACTAGAAATATTTGCTCCTACTGTTTTCTTATGCTGATTCCAAGGTGTCACACAGTAGCTGCCTGTCTTTCACTACTGGTTACGTGAATCCTTAAAATAAAGAAGTTCGGGTCTAGGTTTTAACTGGATATTTGAGAACACGGGACAGTTTAAGTTTACATAAAGTTTACCCAAAAATGAGGGGAGGAAAAAATAAATTCACAAAAATTCAGTAAAAACATCTTTGTCTTAACAGATGACCACCTTCTGTCATGGAAGTACATTCCTAATATTCAGGCAATAGTGATCCTACTACAGAAATGTTGGAGGTGTGTCTTCAAAGTCCCTGCACGGGGTACATGCACTGCGATTATAAAACTGAATTTGGCCTCATGCAAGTGTTCTCAGTGCATTTTATTTTGTTTTGTTTTATTTTATTTTTTCAGGACTGAGTCTTGCTCTATTATCCATGCTGGAGTGCAGTAGCGTGAACTCAGCAGACTGCAAACTCTTCCTCCCAAATTCAAGAGATTCTCTTGCCTCAGTCTCCCTAATAGCTGGGATTACAGGAGTTCGCCACCATGCCTGGCTAAGTTTTTGTAATTTTAGTAGAGACAGGGTTTTACCATGTTGGCCAGGCTGTCCTCAAACTCCTGACCTCAGGTGATCCACCCGCCTCGGCCTCCCAAAACTCAGTGCGTTCTTCACATTGTTTCAATAAAGTACTCAGAATTCCCACAGCATTTTAAAGCAATGAGATATACGTAGACAGAATGGCTAGCTGTTTTCTTAAAGACTCTAACCAATCTGCATGTCTACAAGACCATACTTTAGGTAAGTCGATCATTCTGCACAGGAACTCCTGCACACAGTTTATTAGCTATTACCTCAGGTTATGCTTTTCCAGAGGGATGGCTTACATCTTTCCACTAAGTCATTTTTGGAAGTCACTGGTGTTGTGGCTATAGTTTATCTGTACCGGTTAGGAATGACTTCACCTAAAATCAAGTTTTAGTTTTGCTCTAATAGTGCAAGGTCTGTTTTGGTTCAGCGTCAAAATATTTGGGCTCTGTGCTAGCATCTCTAAGATTCACTTGACCTCATCATTATCTCTGGCTGCAACTGCTCCAAGCATTACATACTTATACAATTGCATTCAGAGGCAGGTTTGGGTATGGGGGGCAAGTAAGTAGATCATGAAATAGAAAGTTTCTCCCTCCAGTGCTTCTTTTTATGGAGGAAAATCTTTCCCCAAAGGCTTCTGAACCTCATTGCTCCTCCTCTCATAAGCCAGAACTGAGCTATCTATCTACTACTCCTAGATTAAGTGTTTAGTTTCATCTGTTCTGGTATTGAAACAAAATGAAAATTGACATTAGTTTGGGTTTAGACAAACACCAGAGTTAACCGTCTTCATTTTTCTGTTTTGTTTTCCAGATTTACTTTACTGAAGAAGTAATTCAAACTAACAGAAAGGTTGTAATACAAAAAATATTCCCAGATTTCTCAAAAAATAATATTTTACCACATTAATTTTATTAGCCTCTCTTTCTCTTCCATGTTACATTAACACATACTATTTTTAAATGAGAGTTGGCATTAATTTGTACACACAATTTACCACTATCCTAAAGAATTCAGTATATCATAAATACTTAAGTATACACACGGACACACACACATACACACAGCTACAAAAACTACAATATAATCTGGCAATTATAGCTCTCAAATCAGAAAATCAATGTTGACTCAATTCTTTCTCATAATTATGTTTAGGTCATGCATTTTTGAGCAGCAATATCACCGAAACAATGCTATGTTCTCAGTACTCAAATAGGTGGTATATAATATTGATTTGTTCTAGAATTGGCAAGTTAAACAATGACCACATGATTAAATTGGCATCTTCTGGGTTTCTCCACTGTAAAGTAATTGTCTTTCTTTGTAATTAATATTTTGTCAGGAGATACTTTAATACTATTAAGATATCCTATTTCTCATGAAACTCCCACCCTTTAGTTTTAACATCATTGATGATTCATACTTTAATCACTTATTCCCATGATGATTATTAAATAGTAATTTTATAATTCTATCACTCCATATAAGTTTGTTACTTGGCAATCTACTACTAGAAAGACCTTTCTTTTCTCTCTATTAATGCATTTATATTAGCATAGACTCTTGAATTTCTTTTTTGTTAGTGGATTAAAATTCAATAATATTATTTTGGTGCTCAATTTGTCCTAGATTTGGGACAGTGGAAGCTCCTTCAAGCTGACTTCTATATACCTTTGACATGTCAGCATTACTCTTTAAACAGTTCTTTGTGACAAAAAAAAAAAAAAGTTGTTTTATGCTCAGTGTTATGGACTGTTTGTGTGCCCCCTATCCCTGCCAAATTCATATGTTAAACCCCCAACTGAATCGTATTGGGAGGTGGGGACTTCGAGAGTTGATTAGGTCTTGAGGATGGAGCCCTCCTTAATGGTGTTAGTACTTTTGTAAAGAGATAGAAATCAGAACTCTCTTCTCCCTCTCCATAGAAAGGTACAATGAGAAGTTGGCCATCTGCCAACAGGAAGCCAGTCCTCGCCAGACACTAATCTGCCAGCACCTTGACCCTGGACTTCGTAGCCTCCAGAAAAATGAGAAATAAATATTGTTTAAGCCACCCAGTCTATGGTAACTTCTTATAGCAGTCCCAACTAAGACATTCAGTGTGTATTTTTGTTGTCTCAAACTCAGAATTATCATTTCTGTAAGGAATACTTGTTTCTTTTAGTAGAGAATCATATTCATAAACAAAGACCTGGACTCTCTATATACTCACTACCACTTGGGTCTTATTGCTGTCAGCCCCTCTTAATAGATAAAGCTAGAAAATATGTATGTATATGCATATATATTATATAGAAACATTTGTTTTTATATTTATTTACATATCTATTAAAAATCATGAGTTTATTCCAATACTTCCAAGTGTAATCTAAACTTTAGGGATGGTCTAGCCTTCCCCATTCCACATTTCTAACTTCCTTCTCCAATAGTAATAAGCCTATTTTCCATTTTTCTTGATATATTAATTTATTTTCTGAAGTCTCTCAGCAAGACTAGTTCTTTACACTGGCCATAAGCACTGTGGCTTGGTCTTGACTGCATGAAGACCTTCTTGTTTGCCTCAGAAAAATAGGCAAGTGAATGCTGGACTCGTCACTTAAGGATTGTATATGTTCATTGTGACTATGGTGGCATTATTTAGTCATTAAACAATGCAGTGGTTTGACCACACTGCATCAGCCAGCCTCTGGGCCTCTTCCTTGCTTCAATTCTGGTCACACCAGCTGCATTTTTATTCTGTCCTTGATTATTTTTTTCTCATCACTTGACATATAAATATTTTGGTACAGCATACTGTAATGAGTTCCGTAGAATTACTTTGGCACCAATCCACAGAAATAAAATGATTGAGCTATTCAGTTCCAACAAAGCCTCAAGCCCATGTAACACTGATGGGTACATAGATTAATGGAGTAGGAAAATAAAAACACTCACAAGTTATCAAAATATTTGTTCAAATCTCACTATTCCTTTCAACAATGAAACATTGTTAAACATTACTCCACAAACACTTTCCCAAACCTTCCATATTTAAAACCTACACCAATTTCTCTGCTGTTGTGACATGTTGTGCCTTCTTTTTTCCAGGAACTTATTACCTTCTACTTAAACATCTATTCGTCAGTCTTTCCAAGCAGCTTTGGAGCCTGATACAGTTTGGGTGTCCCCATTATGATGGTTAATAATAAGTGTCAACTTGATTGGATTGAGGGATACAAAGTATTCATCCTGGGTGTGTCAGTGTGGGTGTTTCCAAAAGAGATTAACATCTGAGTCAGTGGGCTGGTGAAGGCAGATCCACCCTTAATTTGGTGGGTACAATCTAATCAGCTTCCAACAAATGTAAAATAGGCAGAAGGCATGAAAAGGAGAAACAAGCCTAATCTTCCAGGCTACGTTTTTCTCTCATGCTGGACACTTTCTGCCCTCAAACATCAGACTCCACATTCTTCAGTTTTGGGACTGGGACTGGCTTTCCTTGCTCCTCAGCTTGCAGACAGCCTATTGTGCAACCTTGTGATTGTGTAACATATATATATATATATATATATATATATATATATAACCTATTAGTTCCGTCCCTCTAAGAGAACCCTGACTAATACACCACCAAAATTTCATATTGAATTTTAATCCCCATAATTCCCATGTGTCAAGGGCAGGAACTCATGGGAGGGCACATGCCACCACGCCCAGCTAATTTAGTAGAGATGGGGTTTCACCAGGTTGGCCAGGATGGTCTTGATCTCTTGGCTTTGTGATCTGCCCACTGCAGCCTCCCATAGTGCTGGGATTACAGGCTGAGGCACCACATCTGGTGAGTATGTCATTACCGCAGTATGAAAACAGGCTAATACAGAACCCTTTGAAAGACAAAATTAGTTACACATTTCCATATTCACAAAGGTTAGCCCAGGACCTAGTTCACTGGTGTTTGATAAACCCTTGCCAAATCATTGAATTATTTAATACTAAATAATGCTACAGTAGTCTAAATGAACAAATACAATCATTAAGTGAATAGTCTAAAATTTATTTGCCTTTTCTTCTTTCTTATGGATCTTCAACACACTTCAATAAACCACTGTTGCACATCTTTTCTGCATCTACCCTTGTGTTTGTGGCTTCCACCTGAAATCCTCCTCACATTAATGAGGATCTTTAAATTCCTAGGACCAGCCAGACACTTAGAAAGGGAGATTCTGTTTATCTCCAGTGTCCTAATTTGAGTAGGACTCAGAATGGCCAACTTATAAAAAGATTTTACAAGCCATGATATCACTGTATTTTCCAGTGTTCTCCAAATTCTACTTACCCTCATCTCCCAATAAACAACATTCCTTTAACTATGGACACCAAAAAGAGAAGCTCTTGTTTACCTTATTTGTTTCTCTTACATAACAATTTCTCAGGCACTACTCTTAAATGTGTAAGTTTAGAATTAATATTTCACAGATTCCAATGTTTTTAACAATTGTTTTTAAAATGTAATTATCAGAGGCTATGAGTGCCTGAGAGAGAAAATATTGTACAAAAGACATCAAAAATAGTAAAAAAATTCTGAAGCAATTATATGTGACAAAACACCACCACCTAAAAAACAAAGTTATTAACAGCAAAAGAAGACTCATGTGGTAGTCTTTGCTCTACCCCTGGCCTCAGCAGCGTCTGGAACAGGAATTCTAGATCCCTAAGCCCGTGTTGTCCAATGTGGTAACATCCACTGTGGCTGTTGAGTGTTTGAAATGTGGCTGGTCTGAATTAAGATGTCTATGTGTGTAAAATACACATCAGATTTTGAAGATTTGGTTTAATTTAAAAAATGCAAATTTCTCTTACAAATTTTTTAAATTGATTACACATTAAAATGATTATCTTACAAATGTATGGGTGAAAATGAAACATATTATCCATTGTTGCTTCGTTTCTCTGCTCTCTTTTATAAGAAAAAGTCTTAAAAGCATTGCTGATTGTCACTGTCTCTACTTATTCACCTTACATTCTGTCCTCTATAATCCCCAATCAGCACTACGACCGCAATTAGCAAGGTTTCACCTGAACTTTACATTGCAAACTTCCATGGTTATGATTTTATTTTTAATGAAGTTGATCTCATAGAACTATTTGACAGTTGATGATTCCATCCTTCCTGAAATTGTCTCCTTTTTTGGCTTGACTGAAACTCCATGTTTCTGGTTTTTCCCTTTACCTACCCGGAGCAATTTTTGCTGATTCCTTTCTCCCTCTGTGACCCTACACTCATTCTCGGACTTTCACCTTTCATCAACATTTACTCTGTCATTTATCCAATGTTTTACCTTAAATATCATTCACATATGAAGAATCTAAAATGTTTCCTCAAGTCCTAAGCTATTTCCAAAATTTATGTATACAATTACTGTTTGGTATCTTTACCTGGTTTTCTGATATGTACCTCAAAATTAACTCAATTCTCTCTTGAATGTCCCTTCATTTCTCCCTTTCAGTACATCCACTATGCTTCTTAGTCTTAGTTGATGGCAGCACCATCTGCCCCGTTGCTTAGACTCAATATCTAGGATCTATCCTGTCTTCGGTAATATCCAATTCATTAGTATATCAGGTCGACTCTTTTTCTAAAGAATATTTTAAGCTTGTCTATTTCTCTGAATATTCTCTGGCTGCTTCCTGGTCAAACCACCATTTTCTCTCACATGCATTATTGTAATAATCTACAAAATAGTTTGCCTTCTTTCCCTCCTACCCCACCACATAATCCGTTCTCCATATTGTGAGCAGAGCCATTGTATTACTCTGTTTTCATGTTGCTGATAAAGACATAGCCGAGACAAGGCAATTTACAAAAGAGGTTTAATTGGACTTACAGTTTCATCTGGCTGGGGAAGCCTCACAATCAAGTAAGAAGGCAAGGAGGAGCAAGTCACATCTTAGGCAGATAGCAGCAGGCAAAGAGAGAGCTCGTGCAGGAAAACTTCCCCTTGTAATAACCATTAGATCTCCCGAAACTTACTATCATGAGAACAGTACAGAAAAGACCTGTCCCCACAATTCAGTTACCTCCCACCAGGTCCTTCCCACAACACATAGGATTTCAAGATGAGATTTGCAAGGGGACACAGCCATACCATATTAACAATACTTGAAATAAGTCAGATTATGCCATATCCCTGCTTTAAGGTTTTTGCTTAAAAATTTCCCATCTCATTAGGATAAATACAAACTCCTTACTCTTGTTAGTCTTGCTTATTTATTCCACATGTAGAACTATTTTCCAACTTTTAATCTATGCTCCAGACAAGCTTTTCTTGCTATAATCCCTTAAACACACAAAGAATGTTCTTCCTAGCTGTACCCACTACTTACATTGGTCTTCCCTGTTCTCTTCATAGTTGACTCTTTTTCATTTAAGTCTCAGCTCAAATATTATCTCACCAGAAATATCTTCCCAACAACCCTAACCTAAAGTCCCACACAGGCACTCTTTAGACAGCACTTGCAGTGGCTCATGCCTGTAATCTTAGCACTTTGGGAGGCCAAGGTGGTCAGATCATGAGGTCAGGAGTTCAAGACCAACGTGGCCAACATAGTGAAACCCCATCTCTACTAAAAATACAAAAAAAAAAAAAAAATAGCCAGGCATGGTGGTGGGTACTTGTAGTTCCAGCTACTTGGGAGGCTGAGGCAGGAAAATTGCTTGAACTTGGGAGACAGATGTTACAGTGAGCCAAGATCATGCCATTGCACTCCACTGTGGGTGACACAGCAAGACTCTGTCTCAAAAAGAAAAAAGCACCATATTTTAGTTTTCAAGTTATCCCTAATCATTACCATATAGTATTTTCTTTGCTCATGTTTCCTTTAACTGTTGGACTTTCTCTGGCATGCAAGCAGAACCTTGTTGGCCTTAGTCATCATTATGTTCCCAGTGGCTCAAACAGTGCATATACTAGACACTCAACTATTTGTTTATTGAATGCTTAATCACATCATCTTATTGACTAGTACAGGGATAAAAAAACTTCAAAACTTGTGGGAGAAGTTATCCGGTTTCAAATAAACTTAATATAATGTTTTCAAGACTATTTTCCTTAGCAGCCACCTCCTTGATCCTGTCTACCTGTTTTCATTCTAAGCCAATATTGTCCCAAAGAACTTTCTGTGATGTCCTATACAGTGGCTACTAGCTATATGTAGCTAATGAGTGCTTAAAGTGTGGCTAGTGCAACTGTGGAAGTAAATATTTAATTTTATTTCATTTTAATTACAGTTGACCCTTGAAAAACACAGGTTTTACACTGCAGGTCTACTTATAGGTAGATTTCCACCTGTCACCTCTTAGACAGTAAGACGTTTGCCTCTTTTTTTTTCCCTCCACTTTAGCCTACTCAGTATGAAGATGATGGAAATGAAGACCTTTCTGATGATCGACTTCCACCTAATAAATAGCACATATGCTTTCCCTTTCTTGCGATTTACTTTTCTCTTTTTTTATTTTCTTGAGACAAAATCTTGCTGTGTCACCCAGGTTAGAGTGCAGTAGTGCAACCTCAACTCACTGTAACCTCCACCTCCCAGGTTCAAGTGATTCTTGTGATTCAGCCCCCCAAGTAGCTGGGATTACAGGCATGTGCCACCATTCTTAGTTAATTTTTATATTTTTAGTAGAGAGAGGGTTTCACCGTGTTGGCCAGGCTGGTCTCAAACTCCTTGCCTCAAATGGTCTGTCCTTTCCCTCCCAAAGTGCTGGGGTTGCAGGCATAAGCCACCACACCCAGCCTCCTTCTCATAATTTTCGTTCTAACATTTTCCTTTCTCTTGCTTACTTTATTGTAATATAATACATATCATATAAATATGATACATATAACCTAAAAAAAATGTGTTGGTAAGCCTTCTGATCAACAGTAGGCTACTAGTAGTTAAGTTTTGGGATAGACAAAAGTTATACCTAAATTTTTAGCTGTACCATGGAGAAGTTCCCTTAATACCCACCCCCACACTTTGTTTAAGGATCAACTATAATTTAAATTTAAGTAGCCACACGTAGCTAGTGGCCACCATATTAGATAAAGCAGCTCTAGCATGAATGTTCTTTTAAGACAGTCTCTATGTCTCAGTTTATCTCAATGCTCTGAGTACCAGCATGTTTCTGATGCAGCACAGGTACTTATAAAGGCTGATTATAATTCCTGAGTTAAGAGTAGCACTGAATGACGGTACGGTGAGAATCATTGTCTCCATGTCTAAGTCTGTTCAGAATGCTATAACAAAATTATTTGGACTGAGTGATTTTCAAACAACAGAAATTTGTTGCTCACAGTCCTGAGGGTGGGAAGTCCAGGATCAAGCAGCCAGCAGATTCAGTGCCATTTAAGGGCTCACATTCTGTTTCAAAAATGGCTTCTTTTCACTGCATCCTCACATGGAAGAAAGGACACATTCTTTCTGGTTTCTTTTATAAGGTCAATCATCTAACTTACAGGAACACAGTTTTCCTGATCCAAGCATCTCTGAAAAGTCCCACCTCTTAATGCTATCTCCTTGGCAGTTAAATTTCAACATATGACTTTTAGGGTGACACAGATATTCAGATTATAGAACTCTCTGGCAGAGAAAGCCACCACATTGTGCTTCCCCTTCAATGCAGAAATGGAAACAGTACAAATCTTTAGGCTTAGGTAACTGAGATTAGAGATACTTACCTACTGTTTACTGGTTGTGTGACCTCAGACAAACCACAGAGCCACCTCTGGGCTTCTGTTTCCTCACATGGAAAATGATGACATAAAAGAATGTAGCCTCTAATTTACTGAATTTTTAATAGGAATTAATTGAAACCAGGAATAGGAAAACAAAGCTGTAAATTATGAAGTGGTCTTTAAGTATATGGTTTCGTCATTAGTACTACAGATAGGTCCTGTTGGCAGATCAATATTAGGAGTTAGTTATCAAACATCACAACACCTAGACAGTCCTGGCCCTGGAAATGTTGGCATCTGCTGGTTTCACTCCATGATGGAGAAAAAGAATAAATAAATCATAAATGATTAATTTAGACTTCCCTCCACACCTCCCATTAACAGCTCAAAGCCCCCACCACACAGCAGGCTCAGTGATGAACTGGTGTGGTAGAACCTTCAAGACGGCAGCTAACCCTTCTCCAAGTACAACCAGCTGTGAAAACAAATTTAACTCCACCAACACTGCAAAGGAGCAAAGCTTTTTCATAGGTTAGAGATATAATGTTCACCTCATTCAGAGGGATCCAAACCAAATACCAATGACTTCTGGGGGTAAGGCTATTAAGTATAATAGACAGATTATCCACTAGTTTACTAAAGGTGAAGGAAGAGACATTTGTCATAGTTTTGCTAGAAAATGAGACTTTATCAAAGGGAGATAGGGTGAAAGGTCACCAGTTCTATTGGTGCGATTATTATCTTTACATAGCTGGAGTGGCAAAAGAAATGATCCCAAACAGAGTAAAACAAAACAGACCGCACCGAAGCACTTCAAGATGAGCCCCAAGAAGCCATCATACCGGACTCACTGGCTTCATCTTAATTTATCATCTTGGCCCTTGTTGACAAGAGTTTGATTGGGTTGTCCATCTATTTAAGCTGAAACAAGTTTTATCACAGTAAACCACATGAGAGACATTGGAGATGGTTATTTTTTAGAAATTAATTGTTACAGTAACAATAACACTATGGTTTTTGAGCATCAGCGACTTCCCTGAAACTTTGCATTCTGTTTATCTCTGTTAACAATCCACAACGTAAGCATTACTGTTGTCACTTTACAAATGAACCAACTTAGGTTTACTCAAATTAAACCATTATAGCTGGCTTTAGGGATATTTCTGTTTTTAGTGTTAATATCGCTATCAGAGGAGGCTGTTTATAGAAACAACATTCTTGCTTCCTTAATACATGCATACACAAGAAACTTAATAGGCAATGCCTCTTTGTTATTTCTGCCAACATCTTTGCCCGAATCTCTATATGGCTTCTTACTTTGGAAAGGCAAATCTCAAGAAACTCTTACTCTGTTGAAGCTAGGTCTCTTTAATGCTGCCTTTACCACACCCTGTCAGAGGTCACAAATGCTTCAAGAAAGCTGGGCTTACCCATGTTAGATAAAGCAGTTTCTCCAGTCTCATGTTTCTCTTCTGTTCTAAGCATGCCACTCTCACCTGGTTACCTCACAGACCCCCCTGGCACCTGGATTAACCCTGTCCGGTCCCTGCCATATAACAAGAGCCTTGGATGGTCTGTCTGGCTTTTGTTTTAGCTTCCTCCAGAAACATAGTGTCTTGATGCTTCACACTTATTTAGATTAAAAAAAATAAGGCTCTTTCACATATTATTTTCAAAGCTCGGAGCAAGCCCAGGACTTCCAGTTCCCATGACACTTTTCATCACAGGGAGATATCTTGTATTTTAATGGAAATAACTATGATTCAATAAACCCTAATGTCAAGTTAATTGAATGAATGTTGCAAAATAATTGAATTATTTAAAAAATCATTGCAGCTGACATTTATTAGTTTCCTATATAACAGATGGTATAGTAAGCCTTCACACATATGACCATGTGTAATCTTTTCTTTTTTTTTTTTTTTTTTTTTTTGAGACGGAGTCTTGTGGTGTCACCCGGGCTGGAGTGCACTGCCAACAGGCTGCCAAGATCATCATTTTGTTGTTGTTGTTGTTGTTGTTTGTTTGGCTTTTCTGAGACAGAGTCTTGGGCTGTCACCTAGGCTGGAATGCAGTGGTGCAATCTCAGCTGATTGCAACCTCTACCTCCCAGGTTCATGCAATTCTCTTGCCTCAGACTCCTAAGTAGCTGGGATTACAGGCATGTGCCACCACACCAAGCTAATTTTTGTATTTTTAGTAGAGATGGAGTTTTACTATGTCACTAAGTTGGCCAGACTGGTCTCCAACTCCTGACCTTGTGATCCGCCCACCTCGGCCTCCCAAAGTGCTGGGATTACAGGCGTGAGCCACCATGCCCAGCCAAGAAATTTATCTCTCACTGTTCTGGAGAATAAGAATTTTGAGATCAAGGAACTCACAGGTTTGTAGATGGTGGAAGGAATCAACAAGCTTTCTAAGGCCTCTTTCAGAAGAGTGCTACTCTCATTCATGGGGCTTTCCTTTCCTGACCTAATCACCTCCCCAAAAGCTCCATCTCCTAATTCTATCACCTTGGAGGTCAGAATTTCAACATATAAATTTTAAGATAACAAAAATATTCAGACCAGAAGATGATTATTTTCATTTAACAGAAGAGAAAACTGGGGCACAAAGAGCTTATGACATTCATCCAGGACCATACAGAGGAAAGTAATACACCAAACTCTATCTCCAAACTTGTGTTCTTATGTAACCTATAGTGCAAGGACATTACAAAGTATACGGACTTTGAAGCCAGAGCCTTGACTCAGATCCATTCCCTACAGTTTCCTGTGTGCCAACCTTTCTACCCTAAGCAAGTCACTCAATATCTTTGTACAGGGATTACGAATGTGAGTTCTCAGCCCACCTACCTGAGCTGGAATTTCTGTTCTGCCATATCCACTTACCAGCTATGAAGTCTTGGACAATCCAGTAACCATTCTATGCCTTGGTTTCCTTGTTTATGAAGCAAGGATAGTAATAGTATCTATTCCCGTAGACAATTACATGTCCTCATGCAATCAAGTGTTTTTAACAGTGCCTGGCCCAAGAAACAGTTAACAAGTATTAGCTAATCCTGTCTTTATAATCATATAATTGAGAATCAGCTTCCTGATCTGTAAAACAGGGATGATTAATCATCCTCATTAGAGTGTGGTGGGAGTAAATCAAGAAATGTAATAAAAATCATTAAACAACACACACTATTATTCTTCGGCTTTGCTAGATACTTTGGAGAAGTACACCTGTAAAAGTGTACTTTTAGAAGCAACTTCACAAGCAACTTTCAGTGAGAAATTAGAAGTGGACAAATCTGTTCTGTCTTTTCTCTCTGTGGGTCATTTAACAACTTAGCTAACCCATGGACTCTTCACACAAGACAAAAAACATGACAATGTATCAGATTTGGGGAGACATGAAGAGTGGTAGAATTAGCAGTGTTATGGGTCAGACAGCCCTGACTTTAAATCTGTGTCCTATACTTATCAATGGGCTAACCTTGGGCAGGTCACCTATATTCTATGTGTAAAATGAAAGTAAAAGCATCAATCTCTTGTGTCATCTTAAATGTAACATATGTAAAGCACGAAGGACAGTCGTTTCCATCCTCCTCACTTGACCAACCCCTCATGGCCAAGGTCAAATCTATATTTTCCATGAGTAGCTAAAGAGCCACAGGGCTGAAGTTTTCCATTTGGCAAAGAGAAGACAATACTCACTTTGTGATTAAGTGTATTTAAATTGTAGTATTAATTTCATTTGAGTTCCATGCTTAGGTTAAACACTGATTTCACTAGAGTATAAATTTAAGTATTCAGTGTAAATAAAGTCTAAGTATATTAGTACAGATCTAGTTTAGTGAATTAATCCAATTTAAGTAGAGTATCGTGCAAGCTAACATGCACTGATGAGCCCTGCTAGTAGAGAGGAACAGCTAAAGGATGTGGGTGCTCAGAGAAGAAAGAGCATTCAGTTAATTTTTAAATTACTCTCTGATTGTTTCTCCATTATATTCCATCTCCACCTTCACACCCATCACTAGGCATTAACAGGATCTCAAGCTCTTCCAAAAATTTTGAAGAAAAATATGTAATAAAGAACTCATGAGTGTCACTCATTCTAAGAACTTTTAATGAGTAACTGCTCTATTCCAGGCTGTTCTATATTCGCTGCTCATGACAGACCCAGTCTCTGCAAGGCACTCACAGTGACTGAATAAATGAGCAATTTTCCTTGGACTTAAAATGTAAGAAAAGATTCGTAAGACATGGATCATTCCCTCTAGGACTTTTTTTGAGTCTAATAGAGGAAGAAAGAGCTTAGGTACAAATAAAGCCAATGATAAAAGTGCCTGGAGTTTGGAGGAAAATGGTGGATTTGGGAAGGGGATGGTGTGCCAGTGGAAAGCACCCTGTTTCAGGCAGGAATAACAACCATAGTGAAGGTATAGAAGAGCAGGGAGCTCTGGGCATACAAAAGACACATCGAGCAGAGTTTCCTGAAGCAGCTTCCCAGCTTAAGTAAACAGACACCAGGACACTTGACTTCTATTTTGCTCCAGTTTCACCTTTGATTTTTCCATGTAAAAACTCTATTTTGGGCTGGGTGTGATGGTTCATGCCTGTAATCCCAGCACTTTAGGAGACAGAGGTGGGGATATCACCAGAGGTCAGGAGTTTGAGATCAGCTTGGCTAACGTGGTGAAATCTCATCTCTACTAAAAACACAAAAACTAGCCAGGCGTGATTGGGGTGTGGGGCCTGTAATCCCAGATACTCCAGAAGCTGAGGCACAATTAGTTGAATCTGGGAGGCGGAGGTTGCACTGAGGCAAGATCACTGCACTGCACTCCAGCCAGGGTGACAGAGCAAGACTCCATCTCAACAATAAAAATAAAATAAAAGTCTATTTTATACACAACTTTAAAGAAGGCACAGGGGTCTGTCATAGGGGATCACACCTGTAATCTCTGCACTTTGGGAGGCCAAGGAGGGCAGGTAGCTTGAGCCTGGAAATTTGTGGCCAGCATGAGCAACATGGCAAAAGCCTATCACTATTAAAAAATTCAAAAATTAGCTGAGTGTAGTGGCACACAGCTGTAATCCCAGCTACTCAGGAGGCTGAGGTGGGAGGATCACCTAAGCTCATGGAGGTAGAAGCTACCATGAGTCGTGATTGCACTAGTGCACTCCAGCCTGTCTGACAGAGTGAGACCCTGACTCAGGGGAAAAAAAAGAGGGTAGGAAGCTGTAACAGACACCAACACCCTGGAATATCATGAAGAAGCATCCTGCCTGGCCTTGGCAGCCCAGGTATCCCACCCCATGTAACTAGACCGTGTCAACTCAACAACTGGCACATCCCTTTCTTCATCCATGACATGAGCACATAGAACCATATTCCAGAACCTTCCAGCTCTAATATTGTTTGATTCTATCTGTTCTCCAAAGAAGCTGGCCAGAGAGAGAGATGTCTTTCTTCCTGGATTTTCCCCTTTCTCCTTAGATGCTCACATGCCCTGGTCTCTGGGCAGCTGATCATGCATATTATTTTGCTCTGCAACACAAAGTAATAAGTTTTGTTTCCAAATTTTATATGATAACTAGGAATTCTTGAGTAGAGAAAAATGTATGTGTCAATGGAAAACTATACATTGTGTACATAGCTTACCCTCCAAATTTCCTGATTTAGTCTCTCCTTGTCTTCAAGCTCTTTTATAACTATATAAATTGTAGGTAACTAATAGCAATGTGAATTAATTCTTGTCTCTAAACTTGCAAATCCAACCCTATCTTTAGAGGTTGTCTTTGTCTATTTGTGCTGCTATAACAAAATACTATAAACTAAGTAGAAAAACTACTTTATTTCTCATAGTTCTGGAGACTGAGAAGTCCAAGACCATGGCACCGTCAGGTATAGAGTCTGGTGAGGGATCACTTCCTGGTTCATAGATGAACGTGTCTTCACATGGTGGGAAGGGCAAATGATCTCCCATGTGCCTATTTTATAAAGACACTAATCCCACTCATGAGGGCTTCATCCAAATGACCTAAGTACTTCCTAAAGGTCACACCTCATAATATCATTACCTTAGGGATTAGGATTTCAACACATGACTTTTGATGGAACACAAACATTCAGACCATAGCCAGAGGTCTAAGGGACTTCCCTCATCCACTTGTGAAAAGAATTTTACCTCCATTTGTACATTCATTTTAATATTGCTAATCTATAAATGTTCCTGTTCTTCAGATTGTTTTCTAAATTTAGGGTACACTCTTAGGTAAATCTCTAACCCTGTGATCCTCAGAGTTAGAGATGTTCTTATCATAAAAGTGGAAGCTCAGGTAAAAGTGGTAAAAGCAGGTCTGGATGGTTTGTAAAACCTCTTTCGGCTGTTGCAACTGATGCTTAACTCACCACTGGAGATTCAGAAAGTGCTTTCTAACATTAAATGAACTTGAATATTTCTTCTTATTTTATTTTGTAAAAGTAGGTGTATTAGTTTTCCACAGCTGTCATTAGAAAGTACCACTGACAGAGTGGCTTAAGCGACACAAATGTATTTTTTCGCAGTTCTATAGTCCAGAAGTCTAAGATCAGGTGACAGAAGATTGGTTCCTTCCGATGGCCATGAAGGAAACACTGGTTCTATGCCTGTCTCTGAGGCCTATGGGTGGCCATCTTCTCCCTGCGCCTTCACATGGCCTTTCTTAGAAGGACACCAGTCCTACTCTATCAGGACCAGCCCTAATTACCTGATTTTAATTTAATAATTTCCCTAAAAAATCTATCTTTTTATTATTACTTATTTTTTTGATGGTGCCATGCTCTCGTCACCCAGGTTGAAGTGCAATGGCGCAGCATGATCTCCGCTCACTGCAACCTCCACCTCCTGGGTTCAAGTGATTCTCCTGCCTCAGCCTCCCAAGTAGCTGGGATTACAGGCACCTGCCCCCATACCCAGCTAATTTTCATATCTTTAGTAAGGATGGAGTTTCACCATGTTGGCCAGACTCGTTTCAAACTCCTGACCTCATGATTCGTCTACCTTGACTTCCCAAACTGCTGGAATTATAGGCATGAGCCACTGCACCTGGCCTAAAAACCCTATCTTTAAACACAGTCTTATTCTGAGGTACAAGGGGTTAGAACTTCAGCATATGAACTTTGGGAAACACAGTCCAGCCCATAACTGTAGAACTAAACAAAAATGACTAGGTAACTTTTACATGGTCTTTGAGATGATACAAACCACAGAATTGGAAAATAGAGATTCAGTTTACCAAATTGAGAGAAGAGATGAATGGGCTGGCATGCTGTGATGATTTATGATCCAACACTCCTTAACAAACTGTAACAAGACCCTCACTGCATCTCCCAGGTCCTCCATAATGTGCCAGTTTCACCATGCCGTAAGGAGTTCCCCGAAGGTAATGATTCCCTGACAAGAATTGTCAGATTTAGCAAATCAAAATACAGGACACCCAGTTACATTTGGATTTCAGATAAACATTTTTATAAAGATAAGTATGCCTCCTGTAATATTTGAGACACACTTATGCTAAAATGTTATTTGTTGTTAATCTAGAATTCAAATGTAACTGGGTAGGTACCCTTTGCTTTATCTGCCAATCCTACTCCAATCCCTCATGGCTATACACACATTATGTTTAAAATTCTCACGTGTCACCTCTCTGCACTTTATAGAGATGAATCCCCATCACTCCTAGACACTGAATGTTTGTGTTCCTCCTCATTCATATGTTGAGGCATTAACTCCCTATGTTTGAAGGCAGGTTCCTGTAGGGAAGTAAGTAAGGTCAAATTAGTCCATAAGAGGAGGACCCCAATACAGTAAGATTACTGTTTTTTTAAGAAGAGACACCAGGCCTGGCACGGTGGCTCACACCTGTAATCCCAGAACTTTGGGAAGCCGAGGTGGGTGGATAACCTGAGGTCAGGAGTTTGAGACCAGCCTGACGAATATGGTGAAACCCCATCTCTACTAAAAATACAAAAAATTAGCCAAGCCTGGTGGCATGCACCCATAGTCCCAGCTACTCAGGAGGTTGAGGCGGGAGAATAGCTTGAATCTGGGAGGCAGAGGTTGCAGTGACCCAAGATCACACCACTGCACTCCAGCCTGGTGACAGACTGTGTCTCCAAAAAAAAAAAAAAGAGAGAGAGAGACACCAGAGGGCATGTTCTCTCTCTCTCGCCACCACATGGAATACCTGCACAAAGAAAAGGTCACTTGAGCACACAGTGAGGAGGTTTGCCTACAAACCAAGAGAGGAGGCCTCAGGAAGAAATCTGCCTTGCTGGCACCTTGATCGTGAACTTCCCAGCCTCCAAACTGGGAGAAATATGTTTCTGTTGGGCAAGCCACGCTATCCATGGTATTCTCTCATAGCCACTGAACCAGACTAAAACTGCACACCAGGGACTTAGCACACAAGCACAATACATAGTCAGGTATTCTTTATTTATTGAATGAATGACAAGTCTAGTCATTTTGTATCCTGCAAAGTGAAATAGGTACCCACCTTTTGTTCTATGAATGAACATATCTTAATCTGTCTCTGCTAGAACCTGTCTTAACACATCACCTCATATTCTCAATGCCTGCTCATTTGTCTGCCTACTACCAGGGACCTTGGAAATCAGAGACTATGTCATTCATTCATTGTCATGTATCTACCATTAAGCAAATTCCCTCCTATGCTAACTGTTTGCAATTTCCAATGAGACACATTCAAGGGTAAAAAAAAATGGACTTGTAGTGAAATGTGATATTAATCAAAGCTCTTGGGACTTGGAACTTGGATAGTTCTCCTTCAAGTTCCCCATTTCAAATCTTCTCTCACCACCCAGTTTGGAGACAATCCATGTATCTGAGTACACATGTCCGGGCACTGCTAGGATGAGATCAAATGTTTCCTGTCAGAGCTGGGTCTCAACAGCCCTTGGAGGGCTCTCAGTGACCCCTAGAGCCGGTGTGAAAGTGGACCAGCAGCCAGATGGCTTCACATTTCCACATTCCTTCAGCTTGTTTTCTTACTGTGGCAGATACCCAAGAGCATCCCAAATCCTCAAGAGAGATGGGATTTCAGGAAAATCTGGGTGTCTTTGCAAAGCAGGAGATGTGAACTCTTGCCTGACAAAGAAAAAGAGTATGTAAAACATTGACTATACGTTTTCAAGCGATCAGCAACAATATAAGAAAAACCCGCACAGACAATGTTTCCCCCCAACCCCCGCCAACATTCAGTTCCACCTGGAGGCAAATGTGCCACACATATCCACTGCTGAGGATTAAGACAGGTCAGGGATCACAGAGTTGTGGCCATATAAACAGATTATCCTGTTTCCTGAGACATCCTTTATGTTGCAGCTGCCTCCTTGGAGGAAGATCGTGAATCACATTGTTCTTCTCTCTTCCATTTGATCCGACACCATGTAAACAAGCAATGTTGAATGGGAAAGAAAACATTTCAGGCAAATGTTGGAACTTCTTACCTTGTATAAGCAATCTGCTTAGTCACTAACAAGGTCTTACACTAGAAAGAGGCAGTTTGGGGCATGAATATGTTTGGGTAAATGCATAAGCAACAATTATTTAACACTAGTTATGTGATAAGCATTGTGGTTTAACTCTCACCACATGTGATCTCATTTCATCTAAACAGCCACCCTGGGGGGAAGTGATAATAAATAGTACTACTTCTCACAAATTGTAAATGAGAAAATATATATGAAACCATTTAATAAGGGGCAAAGTCAGCATTTAAACCCATGTCTCTCTAAATCGGTTATTTATGTAACAACTTAATAAACATTTATTTGTAATTAAAATGCAAATAATAACTATTGAATAAAAGAACAAATGAGTCATTTCATTTTATCTTATTTTATTTATTTTTCAACTAGTGAAGCTGAGAAACAAAGACGTTGAAGAATTTGCCTATTTTTACAAATCTTATAAATGTAGGAATTTGGTATCTTCTCTCTCACTGGACAATTGAAAATTTCAGAAAACATTATGATAATGGGATGCCAAAAAGGAATTACAAAAAGCCATCATTTGAAGTATTAATCTTAAACAAACAAACAAAATGTTTCTTGACAAATTTATAAATGACTGTCCTAAGAAGTCATAGACCAGTTTGATGTCATCAGGCGGTTCATTGACAAACAGGGAGAAAATAGAGACCAAAGAGCTGAGAAAGACACTGCTAAACAAATAGCCACCAAAGATGAGTGAAACATTTGGCTCGGATTTCATAGTGGTGATAAAGTTGACGAAATTGTAATAAAATGACCCATCCTAAAGATTTGTAAAATCTTTCTTCAACATATTTCATGTAAAAGTTCTCAAGGAGGGAAGACAGCTCAGATGCAAAGATCCTGAGCTCCAGAGTAGGTCTGTATGTGTTTATATCTCAACTCTACCAAATACGAAGTGTGCACCTTAAGAAACTCATATCACTGGCTCCAGACAGTGGGAGTAATAACTATGCCTACTTCATTTAGTGTTATGAGGATTTAATGAGGAAATTCATTCAAAGCATATAGAAAATGCCTGACTGTTTTCAGAGAGCATGAAATTACTAAATGAAAACACACTTTACTAAAATTGTTTATTTTACATCATAATATAAAATGGTTTTATTTCATTTTAAGACAATCACAATTGTGGGTAGACATCTTCTGATGTTAAAATTAGGATTCTATCACCATGTTTTTTCTTTTAAATCTGTATTCCCTATTAATGATCTAAGAGTTTATTTGCCTAGAACATCATCACTAACCGAAACAATCAGGAAATTGAGAAGTATCCAATCATGTAGACATCAGTCGTGGTGCTCCAAATCCACACTATGATATTTGTAGAAGGAGGTGTGCTGACACTACATGCGATGAAGCAACGGTGTGTTGTGGGGAAAGCATTGAATTAAGACTCACCATTGCTTTGGTCAATTCTTTGCTCAAGTCACATTGCCTGTCTGAGTCTTAGATTCCTTAGATATTTGAAACAGTGACTTGGGAAAATTGTGTCTATGATCCCTCCATCTCTCAAATGGAAGTTATTGCCATTTTCATGTTGCCTTGGTAATACCATACAAGTATTAGAATCAATTATTATTATAAATAATTTGAGATATTCTCCTTCCTGAGTCACTGTTTCAGTCATTAAACCCAATTACCTCATTATCTAAATTTACCATGAATTATAACCCTAAAAGGGATGTATGTGTAAAAATGGCTTTAAAGAAACCAATGTGTCACCTCATGCATTCATAAAATAATCAAAAGTGCTGAGGCCATATGGTGAAAGGTCCAAGGTTTGCTAACTCCTTTTCCCAGTCTCTCCTTTTGACTTCCATTTCTATCCCACATCTTGGAGTATTTATTTATCTTAAGTTTAGATGAGGCCCTGTAGTCCCTGAAGGAGACATGGAAAGATTCAGTTCTGAAGAGGGACTTGGGAGAAAATCATATTTCATGCCCATTGGCATTTGGGAGGCTGTCGAACTGTCTGTTGGGAAGTTTCTTGCAGAGTATAAACAGAGAGTTTGAGGGTGGCCAAGCATTTGACTTCCCATCTGACTTGGGTGCGTTGTTGAAGCTCTCAGCACCTCCAGCTCACCATCTGCAGGATAGATCATCAGAATGTAACAGACCATTTATTCTGATGACCTTGTTTTACTGATGTAGAAATTGAGGCCCTGAAAGTAAAGCAATGTTCCCAAGGTCACAGCATGAGTTAGAATTTCCAATCAGAGTCCACATTCTCAGCCATCCCTTTCCCTCTTTTAAGTCAAGCATGAGTTGGTGACAAGAAAGAATTCTGATAATTGTGAGTAACAGTGCACAATTCAATTACTTTGTGGAGTTTTCACCACACAATGAATTTAGTTTGCTGCAGTGGCAAGATTATGGGCATAGGTTTCAAGCAGACCTTAGCTGAGTCCTTATTTTTTATTTAATAGCTATGTGTTTCTTTAGCCAGTGGGCTACCTTCTGTTTTCTTCTTTGTATAACAAGGATAATAATATCTGCTTCCTGATATTTTTACTACATTAAAATGCAATTTGATAGCATATCCTAAGGAGTGGAGCATAGTGCTAGACACATAGTGAGGACTCTAAAACATCCTTGTCCCCTCCTACGACCTCTTTGAGGCTGTGATAATCACACTAGAGTCCAACAGTTATGCATTTTTCAAAGAACACCCAGAGATATTTCACCCAGTTGCTACCTTTTAGATATTTATTTTAATCACACTGTAGAAAGACTGCCACTAAAACTGCTTTACCAAGGAAAGAAAAGGGAATCCTGAAAGTAATAATAAAAGAACACGTTCTTACAACCACAAACACACATCACATGTACATATTTACTTCCATCACTGTCCCCCAACACCCACCCTCAAAGAAAACCACTAAAAGAACAGGCAAATTATTTTTATTTTTAAAGGCATATATCTATAAGGACAAAGTGGAGAGAATGGAGCAACAATTTTGAAAGCTGGAAAGCAGATGCCTGATCTGTAGTAACTAACATAGCAGACCTAAACAAATAGATCCTTTCGCTGGCAGTGAGGAAAGCTGAGAAGCAAGTTGGTTTACACCAGTGAACCCCTTAAAGACTCAGAAATGTGTTGTATCATGTACTTCTGAGTATGGAGAGAAGGTGGGGCAATACGCAAGAGATGCAGTTGAAACACTGTCAAAGTCAATCACATCCCTAGATAGCATCTCTTGTTCGTAGGGCAATCCCCTCACCCAGGTAGAAGGAGGACTTATTCCTTCAGAAAGGTAAAACAAAGGGCCAGTCGACAGATGAATGACAGGCATAGTTAGATATGAGTATGGGAGTATCATAGTGAAGAAATGGACAATCGATGAGTTTGCATACTGTTGAGATGTTGAGACCTGCTGGGCCTTTCTTCACATGGAGCTTTCAGAGTACCAGCAGCCAGACATGTCCTGGAGATTTAAAGAATCTTCTCTAAAGCATCAAGTTAGTCTAAGGGAAAACACCTAGCTTCAGGGATTCCCCAATGTAAATCCCTAGCTAAGTCTTCCTATTCTGAAAAATCGAAAGGACAGACCCCTTTGACACACATGACATTTCTTACTAAATATCAGAGCCCATCCTTAGAAACTGGCAATCACTCAGTCGTTTGATATTGAAAAAGAATATGAAAAGTCAGAAACTAAGTAGTAAAAGAGGGTGGGAAAAGGAGAAGTGGAAGGAGAAAGACAAAACACCCACAGAGGGTACAGAATTTACAATACTGTCATTAGTATCTTTCAGATGATAAGAGAATATCTGTAATCTACAAATAGGAACAGGAAACTATGAAATAGGAATTCTCAAAGAGGATTAAAAATAAATCCTAGAATTATGAGAATACAAAAAAAATCTAGAAATATGGAAGAAAAGGTAAAGAAAAATCCAACAGAGGCTTCTGAAGATAAAATTCAGTAAACATTATATAAAAAGTAGAACAGAATGATAAATGAATAAATGACAAGGAAAAAAATTATGACACATCCAAGAGATTCAACATACAAATATTTTGAATTCCAGTCAGAGAGTAGGAAATTGAGTGATAAAGATTTCATTTAAAAAAATTGAACAGTTTCCCAAAATCTGAATCACATGAGTTTCTGTTTCAAAGAGCTTAGCACGCTGCACGGAAGCAAACCAACACCAAGACATACCATGAAGAACTTTCAGAATACTGAAGAGAAAACAAGATACGTTTTACATACACGAACGAGAATCAAAATAATATTGCACTTCTCATCATCAAGCTAGAAGGAAATGGGGAAATGCATTAAAAATTCCTAGGGAAATTTTTAATGATGTGTCCCCTAAGCACAGACTATCACTCTCAATTTCTTTCTTTTTTTTTAATCGCATTTTAGGTTTTGGGATCTATGTGAAGAACACGCAAGATTGTTGCATAGGTACACACGTGGCAGTGTGATTTGCTGCCTTCCTCCCCTTCACCTATATCTGGCATTTCTCCCCATGCTATCGCTCCCCAACTCCCCACCCCCACTGTCCCTCCCCTATTTCCCCCCAACAGACCCCAGTGTGTGATGCTCCCCTCCCTGTGTCCATGTGTTCTCATTGTTCAACACCCACCTATGAGTGAGAACATGCGGTGTTTGATTTTCTGTTCTTGCGTCAGTTTGCTGAGAATGATGGTTTCCGGGTTCATCCACGTCCCTACAAAGGACAGGAACTCATCGTTTTTTATGGCTGCATAATATTCCACAGTGTATATGTGCCACATTTTCCCTGTCCAATCTATCATTGATGGGCATTTGGGCTGGTTCCAGGTCTTTGCTATTGTAAACTGTGCTGCAATGAACATTCGTGTGCATGTGTCCTTATAGTAGAATGATTTATAATCCTTTGGATATATGCCCAGTAATGGGATTGCTGGGTCAAATGGAATTTCTATTTCTAGGTCTTGAGGAATCACCACACTGTCTTCCACAATGGTTGAACTAATTTACACTCCCAATAAAAATTCAATAAAGGCTGGGCCTGATCTCAGCACTTTGGGAAGCCAAAGTGGCAGGATTGCTTGGGCCAAGGAGTTTGAGACTGGCCTGGAAACATAGTGAGACCCTATGTCTACAAAAAAACAATTTTTAACTAAACCAGGCATGGTAGTGCGCACTTGTGGTCCCAGCTACTCAGGAAGCTGAGGCGGGAGGATTCTTGAGCCCAGGAGAACGAGGCTATAGTGAGCCACATGCCAATGCACTACAGCCTGGACAAGAGAGCAAGATCTTGTCTCAATTTTTTTAAAAAAGTCAAAATAAAGATATTTTCAGAGAGAAAAGATGTTAAATTTTCCAATTATTTCTCAGAAATCACCTGGCAGACTTGATTTTTTTTCTCTAAATACGGAAATAAACCAGGAAATTTGATCCAAAATCCAAATAGGAGATCCAACAAAAGACAGAGACAAAATTGATTTCCACAGCAAAGGGAAAAACGAGGTTGCCTGTGCAATCCCAGAGAGCGGCCTGGCCAGGCAGACGCAAGCAAGAAGAAATTTCATTAAGAAGATTACACTTTTTAAATGTCTAAGGTATTTGTCTAAAGTATTTTTGTATATTTAAAGAATTGCACAATTGGAAGAGAATTCAGAGTTGAATTAATCATTAAACACATAGAGAATAAGCCAAATTGTTGACTTTATGGGTTTTTCCCTAAATATAATCACAGTATTTGGATCATCTAAAAATAGCATTGATATACTAACAATAACGGCATACTCAGTACTTACCTAATCAAAAATGCTAGATAAATGTAGGGGGAAGATAAAGCAATATAATTTACTAGAAAGAATGAGATGTAAAGGAGAAAATGATGGTAGTGGATGGTGGATGAAAGAGAACAAACTCCCAGCTTATGTTATGGGAAGTCAGTATATAACTTCTAAAACAAAATCTAGAAGTATAGTCATGTCATTGGAAATACAGGGCAAACATCACAGAATTATTTGAAATTAACTGAAAAAGTTACAAGCAGCTGACTCTAGGAAGAAGGTGAAGCAGGTCTGTTGTTCTTAACAAGCCTTGCATCAGATCCGTTTCAACCATATGCATGTTCCCTTTTGATAAAAATAAAAAACAAATTTGTGTTTTCCAAGCTTCGTCTTTAAGATATCTATCCTATCTACTAACTGTAATACTAGTTACCACTTTCGAAGTGCCTCATTTTTTTCTACTGACACCATGAACAATGACATCCATGCAATCAATGAAGTTTGACACACTGTTTCTGTTTCTTCTGGTGTACCTTAAATGTAAATTATTAATAGTACAATTAAGAAGTGCTTCTCCATATACCACTCAGAATCATCTTACCTTACACTTATCTACCTGTTATCCCACACTGAAAGCATTTTTTCTTTTTTGAGACACAAAACTTAATAGAAATGTTTTTTGTAGTTCTTACGAGCCGGTCTGGGACCCACTGCTCCACCCAGAAGTGGCCCAGTTCTGGGGACAGGGGAGAAAGGGAGGGGTGAAATGAGAAAAGCCCCATTCTTCCTCAGTGATGGGGGGCTGGAGACGCCACCCCCCTTCTCCTGCCCCACTCTGGGCTCCAGGAAGGAGAGCAGATGGAATCTCAGGCCTGCAGCTTCCCACACCACTGCCCCCCAGGATGGAGGACAGCTAAGAGATATGGTGAGAGAAGGGGACAGAGGCAAGAAAAGATGTTGATCAAGAAAGATGAGAACTGTGGGTGAGTGCTGAAGGAGAATCAAAGATAGAACACTAGTAAAAAAATAAAAAGAAAAAAAAAAGACTGGAGGGGGGAGTAGGGGAGGGGAGCAAAACAAAAATCCACCCCAAATCCCAACCAGCCTGGAAAAAAAATGAAAGTTCTCGAGTCTTTTAGAGACATTATTTGGCACAGCCGGCTCTGCCCGGGAGCGCTCAGGCATCAGGCCAGCTCTGGATGCAAGCCTCTACGGCTCTTCCTTGGCCTGCCCTGGGACATCTTCCTCCTTTCCTCCTCATCCTCCTCATCCTCCTTGTAAAGCATTTTTTTTTTTTTTTTTTTTTTTTTACAGAATCACGCCTGAAAGGTAAGGTATTGCTTTCAAATCACCACTAGAGGGAAATGTTGCTCTTTTTACTAAATAGTCACAGTACACTAGGAAACAGTTTCCTCAAGCAAGGAGTAAGAACTATAAAGTCATGGCCTGCGTCATTTTTCCCTTCCTGGAGTGTAGAATCCTGAGAGGGGAGCTTGCGACCCATCTAGGTCAAGCTCCTCTGACCTCTCCCTTTCTGCACCAAAAGAAACCAAAACCCAGAGAGGAGCAGCTTCTTTACATCATAGGATAAGGAAACACGAAAACCAAGTGCTAAAGACAAAATTTCCTTATTTACCTAAGCTGGGCGAATCCAGAGTGAAACAAGAGAGTAACTCAGAAGAGGTGGTTTTTAGTTCAAGATCATGAAGCAGGGATTCGATAATAAGAATTAACACTGGTTGAATGTTTGCTGTGTGCTGAGTATACATGTTACCATGTGCTGAGACTTTAGTTGTCTTCATCCTGTATTCTTATCCTGATCAGAGTTGCGTGTGTTAGAAACAATTATTACCTATCCCTTTTTTATAGATGAGAACACTAAGTCACAGAGAGGTTAAGTCACCTGCCCAGAATCAGACAGGAAGTGATCGCAGAGCAGGGATTCAAACTAAACAGTGTAGCTCTGGAGTTCATGACTAATCATTATGCTTACTGCCTGTCAGTGGAAGACCTGGAATTTATCTGTGAATGTGGAAAAACCTACCACTCCTTCCTGGGGAAGTGGCCTCATCTCACCCTTTAGTCAGATGAGATGATGTGTCCCATTGATCACAGAGATCCTTCGGGATTTATCAGGCTGGTAGACAGAGCTTTTCTAGGGACTGATTTCTTTCTGTTCTCAATGTCTCTCATGGTTCCTGGTTCAGAGGACTGGCTCATGAAATGTTAGAATGAATAAATACGATCCTAATGACTCACAAACGAATCAGTTGTAGAGAAAACATAACGTGTCACATCTTGTAATTCATACAATTTAGAAAAATGCCACAAAAGCTGTCTTTGTTCACTTGGTCTTGCTTAACATTGTAGAGTTGATCCAACCAAATGGCTAATTCTTCCTGATTTCCTCCCCAAATTTGTAATGCATTTTGTTCAGTCCATACAACACAATCTGTCACTGTGTATGTGGGCAAGCTCCTAGGTGCACTGTATTGTGTTATTTTATGAGCTGATGTAGCTACATCACTGCCTTGTAAAACACCTGGGGTCTTTATCACTTATTGCTCTGGGCCCAGCCAAGTCTTCATCTTCTCTGTTGATGGAACTTTGAGCTTGTTCAGCTACCCTTTCCTTATAGCACTGGGGCTTAGGGAGGGGAAGAGCTCCTATTTAAAAATAATAACCATGTTCAAAGAAAAGGATTTAATAATGGAGTTTACAGCTAGGGAAATTTCCTTTGCACAGAAGGAAAGCACACTTCATGAAAAATACCTATAGATTTTCAGTCTTCCTACTGCAAGGTTTGAAGTCATTCAGTGCAATTCTAGAAATGTAGGGATTAAAATGCCCATGTCTTGCCCCCAACCAATCCATCCTCTGCATGTATTTATAGACATGGTCTCGCTCTGTTGACCAGGCAGTAGTGCAGTGGAGTTATCATAGCTCACTGCAGCCTGAAACTCCTGGGCCCAATCAATCCTTCTACCTCAGTCTCCCTAGTAGGTAGGATTACAGGCACAAGCCACAGCATCTGGTACACATTGACTTTATTTTGGTGAATGTTAACAAAAGTTCTTGTAACCACCACCACAATCAAGACAGAAGATTGCTTCATCACTCTCAAAAAACTGATATTTCTTAACAGCCAAATCTCTCTCCTCTCTTGTACCTGGCAAGCACTGGTTTGTTCTTCATCAGTACAGTTTTGGCCTGAGACTGTTATATAAATCTAACACAGAATGTATAAACTTTGAGACTGTCTTCTCTCACTTAGCACAATGCTTTGGGGATTCCTCCAAGTTGTTTGACGTGCCTATAGTCCATTCGTTTTTGTTGCTGAAAAAATATTTTATTTTATTTTATTTTATTTTATGTGTATTAGTCTGCTCTTATGCTGCTAAAAAAGCCATACTGAGACTGAGTAATTTATAAAGGAAAGAAGTTTAATTAATTCACAGTTCAGCATGGCTGGAGAGGCCTCAGGAAACTTACAATCATGGCAGCCAGGGAAGCAAACATGTCCTTCTTCACATGGCAGCAGGGAGGAGAAGTGCCCAACAGAAGTGGGAAACATCTCTTATAAAAACTGTCAGATCTCATGAACACTCACTCTCTATGAAGAGAACAGCATAAGGATCATTGTCCCTGTGATTAAATTACTTCCCACTCAGTCCCTCCCAGGACATGTGGGGATTATGGGAACTACAATTAAAGATGAGATTTGAATGGGACACGGCCAAACCACACCAGTATGGAAGTACCACAATTTGTTTATCCATTCACCTGCTGAGAGATACTTCAGCTGTTTTCAGTTTAGGGCAATTACAAATAGGACTGGAATAAATATTCACATGCAGGCTTTCTGTGTGAACACAAGTTTTCATGACTGTAAGATAAATAGCTATGCATACAACTCATGGATCATCAGATAAGTGTATATTTTAATTAACAATAAACTACCAAAATGTTTTACAGAGGAGCTACATCATTTTGCATCCCCACCTGCACTGTATGAGAGTTCCAATTGCTCCACATGTTCAGCACAGTAATTTGTAATTTTCTCTCTCTCTGTCTTTTCTTCTTCTTCTTCTTCTTTTTTTGCTATTTTAAGCATTCTTCTAATACTTATGAACTATTGCTGTATTGTAGTGTTAACTCAAATTTCCCTAATGAATTATGGTGCTGAGCATCTTTTAACTTTGTGCGTATATTTTATATGCCTGCTTTGGTGAAGTGTCCATGGAAATATTTTACCCATTTTTTCTAAATATTTTGTTTTTTATTGTTGAGTTTCATGAATTTTAAATTATATTCCATATGCAAATCTTTTGTCAGACATATGATTTGTAAATATTTTCTCCCAGTCTGTGACTCTGTTTTTCACTCTTTAAACAATACTTTTCAAAGAGCAAAAGTTTTGTTGTGTTTTGCTTTTTTAATTTTGGCAAAATCCAATTTTTTTCTTAGATATTATTACCGAAGCACAAATAATTTGTGCTTCGGTAATAATATCTAAGAATATCTTGCTTAACCCTAAGTCACAAAGATTTTCAAAAAGCTTTATCATTTAATGTGTTACATTTAAATCTGCGCTTGATTTTGAGTTAATATTTATATTAAGAGACTGAGGTTGAGGCTCATTACATTGTATTTGAATGATCAATTTGTCCAAAACCCATTTATTGAAAGGATTATCTATTGTCCATCAAACTTCCTTTGCATCTTTGTCAAAAATCAATTGGCTACATATGTATGGGTTTATTTATAGATTATCTTCTTTTCCATTGATCTATGTGTCTATCCCTTCAATCCTACTGTGTTTTCATTGGTATAGCTTTACAGTAAGTCTTAAAGTCATGTAGCATGAGTACTACAACTTTATTCTACTGTTTTAACCATTCATAACCTTTCTATAATAATTTTAGAAGCATTATGTATGATGCTAGCTCTCGGTTTCATTGGAGACGCTTTTTATCGGTTTAAGAAAGTTTCCTTCTGTTTTTAGTTGTCTGAGAATTTTGTTATAGATGATGCATTTTGTCAAATGATTTTTCTACATGTATTGTTAGGACTTTTTTTCTTCTGCAGGCTGTTAATATAATGAATTACATCAATTAATTTACAAATATTGAATCAATCTTGCATTCACTAAAAAAATCCACCTTGGTCTTATGTATTATTTTTATTAATATTCATTGCTAGATTTGATTCTCTAGTGTTTTGTCAATATTTTTGTCTATGTATATACAGGATTTGGTTTGTATTTTTTTCTTTTGTTTTGTTTCTTGATTTGGTGCTATCATTGTCTGGCTTTGGTATTAGAGTAATACTACCTTCATAAACTAAGTCGAAAAGTGCTTACTCATCCTCTATTCCTAGAAGAGATTGTGTCGAATTGCTGTTACTACTTTATGTATTTGGTAGAGTTATTCAGTATATACATTTGATCTGGGGTTTTCTTTTTTGGAAGGTTTTAAATTATGAATTCAACATTTTTAATAATTGTGGCACTATTTGAGTTATTTATGATATCTTAAGTTTTAGTAGTTGTGATTTCTGAGGAATTGGTAATTTTATCTAAATTATAAAAATCATGTACATAATATTGTTTATAGTACCTTTTATTATCCTATTATATTTATGAGTTCTGAAGAAATATCTCAGTTTTTATTTGTTATTATTTTTTCTCATTTTGGAGGTACATAGTAGGTATACATATTTATGCAGTACATAAGATGTTTTGATACAGGCATGCAATGCGTAATGATTACATCAAGGTAAATAGGGTTTCCATCACTTCAAGAATTTTTCCTTTGTATTACAATCCAATTACATTCTTTTAGTTATTTTAAAATATACAATTATGTTGCTATTGACTGTAGTAATCCTGTTGCATTATCAACTGCTAGGTGTGTTGTTTAATAGTGAGTTCTATCCAAACTTTTCTTCTCTTTTTCCAGCCTTATTTTGGTATGTCAATTTTGTTGATCTTTGGAAAATCTAACTTATTATTCAACATTTTTCTACTCTTCTTCTATTTAAAAAAGTATCAATTTCTGTTTTTTTAAAAATTATTTCCCTCCTTCTACCTGCTTGGGTGTATTTTGCTTTTTTTAGTTTCTTAAAGTGGGAATAGATTATTGATTTGAAGCTTTTCTTTTTTTCTCATGTAAATATTTGATGCTATAAATTATTCTCTAAAAACTGCCTTAACTGCATTTCATAAATCTTGACATGTTTTATTTTCATTTTGATTCAGTTCAAAATATTGTCATAATTTTCTTGGGACTTCCTTACTACCCAAAGAAAATAAAATCAGCCCTCATAGAACTATCTGCAAACTCACTTTTATTGCAGCATTATTCACAATAGCCAAGATATGAAAACAACCTAAATACCCATTGATGGATAAATAGATTAAGAAATTATATATATAAATATATATATGCATATGTGTGTTTACATAAACACTGACACACATGCAGGATATTATTCAGCCTTAAAAAAGAAGGCAATTCAGCCATTTGCTACCATTTGAGTAGACCTAGAAGGCATCATGCTAAGTGAGATTCCTCACACACAAAGAAATATACTGCATGATCTCAATTATATGTGGAATCTAAAAATCGCATACATAGAAACAGAGAATAAAATGGCAGTTACCAGGGATAGAGGTAGGGAAAGGAAATGAGAAGATGCAGCTCAAAGAATGTAAAGTTGCAGATACGTAGGATGAGTGGGTCTAGAGATATAACATGCAACATGAAGATTATACAGTCTGATAAACATGTTGTTAGACAACTATGTCATTGTGTGAACATTATAGAATATACTTATACAAACCTAGATGGTACAGCCTATTACACACCTAGGCTATATGATATAGCCTATTACTCCTAGGCTACAAACCTTACAGGATGTTACCATACTGAACATTGCAGTCAATTTTAACACAATGGTAAGTATGGTGTATCTAAACAGATAATGTACAGTAAAAAAATAGTAGTATAATTTTATGGAGCCACAATTATATACATGGTCTGCCATGGACTAAAACATCATTTTGCAGCACATAACTATAATTATAATATTGTATTGTATACAGGAAATTTGCTAAGAGAGTGCACTTTAGACTATTTTATGATGAAAAATACATCACTATGCAAGATGATGGATATCTTAATTTGCTTAGCTATAGGAACTATTTCACTATTTATATTAAAACGTGTTTTACACCTGAGATGCATACAATATTTTTTAAATCTCATAAAATACTTAAAACCATGATGTTTAATTTTCTTTCTTTCTTTTGTTCTTTTTTTTATTTGAGATGGAGTTTTGCTCTTGTTACCCAGGCTGGAGTGCGGTGGCGTGATCTCGGCTCACTGCAACATCCACCTCCTGGGTTCAAGCAATTCTCTTGCCTCAGCCTCCCGAGTAGCTGGGACTACAGATGCGTGCCACCATGCTCAGCTAATTTTTGTATTTTTATCAGAGACAGGGTTTTACCATGTTGGCCAGGATGGTCTCAATCTCTTGATCTCGTGATTCACCTGCCTCGGCCTCCCAAAGTGCTGGGATTACAGGCATATGCCACCACACCCAGCCTGTTTAATTTTCAAATGTTTGAGAGTCTCCTGTAATCTTTGTTATTGATTTTAATCTATTAGAATGAAAGAGCAACATTTGTATGATTTCAGGTGATTTTAGTTTTTAAGTTTGTTTTGTGACCTGGAATATACTCTATCTTGGTGAATGATCTCTGTCTACTTGAAGACAAGAATGTATTTTTTCTGTTGTTGGTTGATGTGTTCTGTAAGTATAAAAACATCCAGTTTTGATGACATTGTTCAGTTTTTCTATGTCCTTGCAGACTCAGTATCCATTAATTCTATCAATTGCTGAGAACAGAGCTTGAATTACTGAGAGCAGAGGTAATATATCTAAATATAATGTTGGATTTGTTTACTTCTTTCAGTTCTGTCAAATTTTGTTTCATATATTTTGAAGTCCTATTGTCAGTACTTATTTTACACATTGAGGGCTTTTATGTCCTCTTGAGAAATTGACCTTATCATTATGTCTCACTTTATCCCAAGTTAATGTTCTTCGCTCTGAAGTCTACTTTATCTGATCTTAATATAGCTAGGTGTTAATCATAGCTTTCTTCTTAAAAGAAAAGCTTTGTTCTTAAAAAAAAAAATTATTTAAGACTTATTTTAGAGGAAGTCTGCTGGCATCAAATTCTCTTAGTTCCTATTTATCTGAGACAGCTTTACTTCACTGTCATTTCTGCAGGAATTTTTCGCTCGATAGAGGTTGACTGTGTTTTTCTTTAAGCCCTTGAAAAATGTTTGTTTACTTCTTTCTGGCTACCATGGTTTCTGATGAGAAATCTACATGGAAATTGTTGCTCTCCTAAGTAATGGATCATTTTCTGTCATCTTCAATATTTTTTCTTTACTTTCCAGCAGCTTGATTATGTCTCCAAGTGTGAATGTCTTTATTTATTTGTTTATTTTCTGTTTGGAGTTTGTTGAACTTCTTAAATCTGTAAGTTTATGGGTTTTGTCAAACTGGAGAGGCTTTCTTGCTATTATTTCTTCAATTATTTTCTTTGTACACTATTTTTTATCTCCTTCTGGGACTTCTTTGACATAAATGTTAGATTTTTATGTTTTCCCATAAGTCTCTGAGATTCTGTTCCTTTTTCTCCATTTTTTTCTCTCTGTGTTTTTCATATTAAATAATTTCTATGGCATATTTCGAGTTCACTCACTCTTTCTTCTATCATATTCATTCTGCTAGTGAACCCCTTCTGTGATACGTTTACTTTGGTTAATGAGTTTTTCTGTTTTTAGTTTCCACTCATTTTTTTTTATTATGTCTTCTATTTGTTTTTGTTAAGACTTTCTACCCTCCCATTTGTTTCAACGGTGTTTACCTTAACTTATTGAAGCATTTTAAAGATAGCCATTTAGAGTCTGTGAGATAATTCCAACTAGCATTTGTTGATTTTCTGTTTACCTTAAGATTTTCCTGTTTCTTCATATATTGCGTAATTTTTGGATTGTGTTGTAGATATTTTGAAGATTATCCATATGGTTTAAGCAAGACCCGGCATCTCATAAGGTATATTACCTTATGAGATATAAGATATATTACTTTATGAGATGCCGGGTCTTGCTTAAACCATATGGATAATCTTAAGCTTTTAGTTTTAGTAGATCTATGCATGCACAGCCTGGAATGTGTCCAGAAATTCACAAATAATTTTTTGGTGAATTTTTGGAAGTCCTCCCTCTCTGAAATTTCAAAATATTTTCATTTCTTAGGACTCCCATTTTAGTTTACCATTACAAAAGCTGATTTATTCACCCTAATCTTCCATCCTCCCCTTTGCTGTGCACAGTTCTGAGGTTAAGCTGTGGAGAACAGAAAAGGTAGGGGTGGGGGTATAAAAATAAGAGTTTTCTCCTCCCTCTTCAAAGCACAGCTTCTTTATCCTAGGAGGGATCCACTCCCTCAGAATTCTAGGTGTTTGTGAGAAGCTACAGGCTGAAATACAAGATATTTTGCAAATAAACATTTACCATATTCTCTCTGGCCATTGGGAAATGTGTTCTTACTACTCAAGCTATACCTAGAGTACTTCTCTTGAATTCTTTTTGTCCAAAGCGATCTCCTTTTTCAGATTCTGGGGTGGGTTGCACCAGGCCGTCCAGATACCAGAGTGAAAAAGAATGAACAACTTACTGCTGATTCAGCGATACTTTGAATTTTGGCCATCTTTGCCACCCATCCTGCTACTATTTATTTTTTAGAGTGCTCAAAGTATCTTCTCTATGAACTTGGTCCAGGTTTTATAGCTGCTTTCCATGGAAGATCTAGGATGGAATGTTCTTACTTCACCCTACCCATATATGAATCTCCTGCATTGTGTTAATTATTCTAAAATCTAGAGCATTCTTCTATGAGTAGGCTTTGCCTACTTCTCTAGCTCTTTCATTTTCCAAATTCTAATGAAATTAAATTATGCTGTTTCCCACATTATTGCTGTGCTGCAATAATCCAGGTGCACACAGAATAAAATGTTAATGGAACCTCTTAGAATTGTGAAATGCAAAAGCTCTTTGTTGTATCTACATGTGTCCACACTATTTCATCATAATTCTATGTCCTTCCTCTGTAATCTATGTTTGCATAGTTAACTCCCACTGACACTTTAAGATTCAGATCAAGTGTTGGCTTGAGTTTGAGGTAGGTGTTCATCTTCTGTTTACACTCCCATGGTGTTCTGGCCTATTTACAAATGCTTATCTAACTAGCTGTGCCTCCTTTAAGCACTCTGCTCTTTTTATCTCTGTATTTGCAATGCCTAAAAGAATGTGGTTGTTTAATAAATGTTTGATAAATGAAATAATGACCTGGTGATCCACCCACCTTGGCCTCCCTAAATGCTGGGATTACAGGCGTAAGCCACCGTGCCCGGCCAGGAAATAGTATAGATTTAGTAAGTATTTTTTAAAATATTGAAACAATATGAATGATTATCATCCCACTTGTGTAAAACAAATACACATGAAATATTCAAAAGAGTTTCTGAGCAACTGATCCTGATGACTTTTTCTGGAAAGTAAAACTAAAAATTAGCTACAGTAGGAACCTTTTACATTTCATTTTATTATAGAATATTCGGATTTCTTTCTATGACAATGTAGTACTATAAATAATCTCTTTGTTCAAAGATGAAACACAGACAAAACCATGTAGAATAAATGTGTAGTTTAATGAGTTATCCTAAGACAAACAGCCTCAGAACCACTACCAGGTAAAGAAATAAAACTTTATCAACCATCCAAAACCACCAAGGCATCAGTTCAATCATGACCCCTTTCTTTTCCACACAGGTAATCACTCCTGACTTTTATAGTAATGACTTTCTAGCTTTTAAAAGCAGTTCTAACATTCGTGTTTGCCAAATATAATTAGGCTTGTTTTATTTTTAAATTTTGGCATTTCTTTTAAGTCTTCTTTTATCCACAGATTTTTTCTCTCCACTTTTTATGTCACTTATATATTATTTGCTGAAGAATGCAAGATATTTGAACTGAACTTGTTGACTTCGTACACGTGGTGCAGATCAGCACGTTCCTCTGTCCTCCAGGTTTCCTGCCAATTGGTAAATAGACTCAAAGGCTTGATCAGACTCAGGTTTGATACCCTTGGAAAGACTCTGCTAGTGCTTAGCAAGACTGTAGGAGACACATATTTTCTTGTTGTGTCCTTTTTGTGGTTAGCATCTGTTGATATATAATGCTATATCTGTTAATTCATTGCAAACTGCTGAAATTCTAATTCAGCAAATTATCTTTTTAGTTAGTTTAATACTTTTATAAAGAGATCCTTGCCTTCATTGTCTACTTGGTTACCTAGTGATATTGTTCATACTAGAAAAGTAAAATAAATGCTTAAAGTATCCTTTCACTAGTTTTCAAAATGATGGATTGATTCCTTCTCATCTTCATAAGGTGATCATTCATTCTCCCTCTTATAAAAATCATTATTTAAACATGGATATAAACTTATTTGATGAGTTTCCATTCATTGCAATTATTCTTACTAGTGAAACTCAAATAATGCCATATTTGGTCAGTGAAAATCTATTCAAGTTGGATCTTGATTCTTCTAACATGATCCTAATGGTTTTCCATAGTTCCATGATCATCTTGTACATTTCTCATCTGAGACCTAGAATTAGCTATATTTCTAATTTTCATAATGACATACAGCATAAAACTATATGTCAAAGTCACTATCTGGGCACTAGGAATGCTTATTGCTACTGGGTTGATAATTTTTCTGAGGACTTTTTAGTAAACAGAGCAAAGAAGACACACATATGTGTTCATGCACATACGTAAGTACCTATTGACACTTTCAATTCAATCAGAATTACAGAGTTTTAACATAACCTCTTCCCCATTACATCTGTACACCTGTCTTTAACCTTGAAAATTTTGGTTCTCAGGACACAGGGAATAATAAAATTAGAATGCTTCATAGCATGATTTTATTTCATCTCATATTATACAAACAACGTCTCAAAATAACAAAACCAATATCACCTATGATGACTAACACCATTTAGAATGATTGTTGTGTATGATCCCCATTCCCCCTCATATGTAAAAAGTTGTGCTACATCTTCGTTTCCAGAACATTGTCTCTCCCTGTTAACTCTCATTTAGTCTTATTTATACAAATATTGATATATTTAAAACTCACCACCAGTTATGATGCCATTATTTCTCTAGTCTTTTTGGTTCCCTAATGCTCATTCTCAAGTAAATTCCTTAGAAGGCTCATGGGAGCAATATTCCCTGAATGCTTACAGGTTGAGTACAGCTTTAATATTTTATACTGAGAATCAGGTTTATTATAAAGATATTTTCTTTTCCTTAGTATTTTAAATAAGTCAATTTTTTTTTCTGGAATAAAGTATTGTTTTAAAAAAGTCTGAGGGTAATCCAATTTTATTCCCTTAAAAGTAATTGCTCTTTCATTCTAGATGCCTAAAGATGACTTCAGGTTCAATAATTTGATCAGGTAATATTTTGGTTTTGATCATTCTGGGTCTGTAGTCTCAGGTACAACTTTCAATATGTTGTCTTATTCTGTTTTTTCACAACATTTTTGAGAATTATTGTTTTTTAATGGTTTATTTGTTTCCTGTTTTTTCTTTTTTTCAAGCATTCTAATTATTTGCATTTTGATCTTTTTTGTCTCCTTAATATTTATCACCTTCTCTTGAATCCTTTTCCCTCTTTTATAAATTTCTTTTTTATTTTTAACATTTAAAAATTTGTTCACTTTCTAGTTCTCTTCAGGCATTATCTCTTGTGTTAAATTTATCTTCTAGTTTACCTTCATTCTGAAACTTTTTTCTTTATTTCTAATTATTTCCTGAGATCTGCCAACTAATTTGAGTTCTTGTAATTTTGATTTGTATTATTCATTTATGTCTTCTGTTTTTCATAATGTATTTTTAGCATATGTTCAAATGATAAGTTACAGTTTCATTCTGTAACTTATCTTCCTCAGGTTTTCACTCTATAGGAATGTTATTCTGCTACTTATTCACTTTATTATTGTAGTAACTTTGTATGAGATTTTACCTCAGTACCTTCCTGATGTACGTTTTAATAAGAAATAAATTTTTGTGATCTTTTAGAATTGAGAAGAGGTGTGGTCAGGAAAACTTTTCAAATTTTTAAGTTCCCTTTTGTTTCTGTAGAGTGCACTAAGATGTGTAGCCTTGGTTCCTTGGATTTCCTTGTTTTGTAACCTCCTCTTGCCTTCTTTGGTCTAGACTTTCTCTTTTGTCTGTGTTGCTTCCAGCTTCATAAATTTTGATTCCACTCTCAGAAGTTTCTCTTCAGTGTGGGCTCCTGTTGTAGAAGGGAACCTCAGAAAGTCAGTTTCAGAATGTTCGTAGCAGTCAGATTGCCCGAGCCTCTCCGTCCTCCCACTGTGAACCCTGGCATTCTTCAGTTCATCTGGTCACCATGCTTTCAGGGAATACCTGCAGCATTGCGGAGGTTCTTGTGTTCTCATTGCTCAACCCCATCCAGTTGCTTCCTTCTTCTCCTGTACAGATGCTAATTCCATACAGATTTTGTGGTTGGTGGCTGTAGGTCCCCATTCATTTGTATTTTGGGATTCATGGGGATACCTTGGTATCCAACTAGGAACTAAAATTGTTGTGCCTACTTGGATTTGCTATTTTTGTTCTATTTTTATGCAAAAATTTTAAAAAGTGAAAAAATGTTGCTGCTTCTGAAGTCATTTTTGCAAAATCTTCTACATATATGCATATACCTTAAAAATTAAAGTAAAAACTGATTTCATTTCTTTGGCAATATGCGTTATTGTAGACAGTTTACTGTTCTCAATTATTCATAGCTTTCACTGTAAGAGGATAATACCTACCTGCCCACTGCTATGTGACCTGCCTTGTCTCCTACTAAGTAGATTGTATTTCCTTGCTGTTGATATCAGGATTTGGTCAATGGAACAGGTGTAACATGGAGTAAACTATATCTTAACATTGAGAGCCATACCATGGTCCAGACATCAGTCTCTTTTGACATGAGGGTGGTATGGTTAAGCAAGAGAAGTTCCTTCAGCCTGATCCCAGAATAAAAATACATATGAAGCCAGATCCAACAGGCAGGCATCAATGTATGGCATGAGTCAGAGATAAAGCTTTTCTTTTTGTGAATCACTATCACAGCACAGCATAGCTTTAAAGTGTCTATTTTTTTTCAAACAAAGGATTTTAATTTGTGGGTCTAATTCAGTAATATTATTATATTGGATTAGAAATTCTGAGATAAATAAAAAAGAGGATGAAAATGACATAGACCAGAGATTAGTAATTACTAAAGATGGCTACTTCTTCAAGTTCTTGGAACACAAAAGAAATAAAATGGTGTAATCAGAGCCCATAAGTAGTGTTATCTACAGTCTCTCTGTGTGTGTGTGTGTGTGTGTGTGTATGTGTGTGTGGGTGTGGGTGTGTATATATAACAACATTGTGTCTTCCTTATCTCTGTCTTCATAAGAACATCACTCATACTAAATTAGAGCCCACCCAGAGGACCTTATTTTAACTTAATTACCTCTTTAAAGACACTGTCTTTAAACACAGTCATATCCTGTGGGGGTTAGGACTTCAACAGGACATACATGAGCCCATAACACTGGATGTAGGGAAACACTGAGCTCCATAAACTGGAGGCAAGATTATGCCTATCATAATAATAATAGGCATTTTAAATTCAAGTTTCACCACATGCCAGGGAATGTACATGCTTTATCCCATGTTGTGTTATTAAAGCCTCACAAATCATGTT
>PVKP010014440.1:0-52836 GCA_004027715.1 Plecturocebus donacophilus | reverse complement strand
TGCACTGGTTTCTTCCCATTTTTGTGGATTTATCCACCTGTCGTCTTTGTAATTGCCGACTTTCAGATTGGGTCTCTGAGTGGACGTCCGGCTTGTTGGTGATGAAGTTTTTTCTGTTTCTTAGTTTTCCTTCGGGGGGCGCTCCTTCCCCACAGAGCTGGGCCTTCCCAGGTTCAGCTGTGCTTGCTCTCAGTCCTCAGTGCTTCCAATTGCTGTTCTCCTTGTGGGGATGGGACCAGTGGAGCCTTTGGGCACCCAGTCCCGTACACTCCGCACTGAGAAGCGCCGCACCGGCCAAAAGAGTCTCACTGGCGACCGTGTGGCTCCTTCGCCGGGAATCTCCCAGTCTGTGGGCATCAAAAATTCGTCTGCAATTGCAGCATCCACTCGCTCTCTGCGCTTTCACTGGGAGCTACAATCCTGAGCTGCTGCTACGTGGCCATCTTGGATCTCTCTCCGCCCGGTGATGAAATTTTTTTCTGTTTCTTAGTTTTTCCTTTGGTGGACGCCCGTTCCCCACAGAACCGGACCTTCCCGGGTTCACCTTGCTTGCTATGAAACTCTCAGTCCTCTGCACTTCCAATTGCTGTTTTCCTTGTGGGGATGGGACCAGCTGAGCCCGTCCGTCCCATATACTCCACACCGGGAAGCACCGCGCTGGGGTGCTGGCAAAACAGCCACGCCGGCCAAAAGAGTCGCGCTGGCGACCCGTGTGTCTCCTCTGCCGGGAATCTCCCGGTCTGTGGGCAAGAAAAATTCGTCGGAAAGTGCGGCGTCCACTCGTTCTCTGCGTTTTCACTGGGAGCTACGTTCCTGAGCTGTTGCTAATCGGCCATCTTGGATCTCTCCCCTACTCTATTATTGATGGGTATTTGAGTTGGTTCCAAGTCTTTGCTATTGTGAAGAGTGCCGCAGTAAACATATGTGTGCATGTGTCTTTATAATAGAATAATTTATAGCCCTTTGGGTATATACCTAGTAATGGGATTGCTGGATCAAATGATATTTCTATTTCTAGATCCTTGAGGAATTGCCACACTGTCTTCCATAATGGTTGAATTTACACTCCCACCAACAGTGTAAAAGTGTTCTTATTTCTCCACATCCTCTCCAGCATCTGTTGTCTCCTGATTTTTTAATGATCACCATTCTAACTGGTGTGAAGTGGTATCTCAATGTGGTTTTGATCTCCATTTCTCTAATGACCAGTGATAATGAGCTTTTTTTCATATGTTTTTTGGCTGCATAAATGTCTTCTTTTGAAAAGTGTCTGTTTATATACTTTGCCCACTTTTTGATGGGATTGTTTTTTTCTTGTAAATTTGTTTAAGTTCTCTGTAGATTCTGGATATTAGCACTTTGTCAGATGGGTAGATTGCAAAAATTTTTTTCCATTCTATTGGTTGCTGGTTCACTCTACTGATAGTTGTTTTTTTTTGCTATGCAGAAGCTCTTAAGTTTACTTAGATCCCATTTGTCTATTTTTGCTTTTACTGCCAATGCTTTTGGTGTTTTAGTCCTGAAGTACCTGCCCATGCCTATGTCCTGAATGGTATTGCCTAGGTTTTCTTCCAGAGTTATTATGGTGTTAGACCTCATGTTTAAATCTTTAATCCATCTGGAGTTAATTTTTATATAAGGTATAAGGAAGGGATCCAGTTTCAGCTTTCTGCGCGTGGCTAGTCAGTTTTCCCAACACCATTTATTAAATAGGGAATTCTTTCCCCATTGCTTATTTTTGTCAGGTTTGTCAAAGATCAGATAGCTGTAGTTGTGTGGTGTTATTTCTGAGGCCTCTGTTTTGTTCCATTGGTCTATATCTGTTTTGGTACCATACCATGCTGTTTTGATTACAGTAGCCTTGTAATATAGTTTGAAGTCAGGTAGTGTGATGCCTCCAGCTTTGTTTTTTTTTGAGAGGGGGGTCTTTTTCTTTTTTTGGTTCCATATGAAGTTTAAGGTGTTTTTTTCCAATTCTGTGAAGAAAGGCAATGGCAGCTTGATGGGGATAGCATTGAATCTATAAATTACTTTGGGTAGTATGGCCATTTTCACAATATTGATCATTCCTAACCATGAGCATGGAATGTTTTTCCATCTGTTTGTGCCCTCTCTTATTTCCTTGAGCAGTGGTTTGTAGTTCTCCTTGAAGAGGTCCTTCACATCCCTTGTTAGTTGTATTAAAAAATATATGGTAAGTTAAAGATGTTTACTATAAACCCTGAAGCAACCACTAAATTAGCAAAATAAAATTATAGCCAATAAGCCAACAAAGAAGATGAAATAGAATTTTAAAATACTCAATACAAAAGAAGGCAAAAAAGAGTTATTTTGAAACAAAGAACAAGTGGGACAATTTGATATTCAATACCAAAGTGGTAGATTTGAACTTAATTTATATTAATAATCACAGTAAATGTCAATGTTATAAATATATTAATTAAAAAGCAAAGATCATTAGATTGGATAAAAATAGCAAGGTCCAAATATATGCTGCATGCAAGATATAGTAACATAATATATTATAAATCATATATGTAATGTCAATATAAAGATATATTGGTTAAAAGAAAAAGAATGGAAAAAAGAAATAGCAAGCTAACACTAACCGAAAGTAGAAATAGGTAATTTCAGCTAGAAATCTCTAGTTGAAAGTATAAATAGACAAATCCATGATTACAACTGGAAATATTGATACCTTTCACTAATTGATAGAGTGAGTAGAAAGAAAATTGGTAATAATATAAAGACTTGAACAACACTGTCGACTAACTTGATCTAATTGACAGTTACAGAACATTCCACTCAACAATAGCAGAAAACACATTATTTTTAAATGTGCCAGGAATGATAACCATGATACACCACACTTTTTGCCTTAAAACAAGTCTCAATTTATGTTAAAAAAAAAAAATGCAAGTCAAACAAAGTATTATCTCTGACCACAACAGAATTAAATTTAAACAGAAAAATATCTGAGGAAAAAAAATGAATAGAAAGAAACATAACTTCACATTCTGCTGAGGTTTAAAATAATAAGGGGTTATTAAAACAACTTTAATCTGATTTGAAAATGTAAATGAAAAGTAGAAGTTTCTGGAAAAAATAGGCTGTATTATAAAAATAAAATAATGATTTTTAAAAATCGATATTTAAAAATCTTCCTCCAAAAGTGTCTAGAATTAAGTGGCTTTTTAGTGAATTCTGCCACGTATTAAAGAAACAATTAATTCCAATAGTACATAAATTATTCCAGCCTGTGGAAAGAGAAAACTGTTTTCAACTCGCTTTCTGAGTATATATAATCCTTGTACCAACAGGCAAGGACAGTATAGGAAGGCAAAGGTATTGGACAATTATACTAAATTTATTAATCATGACCAAGTTAACTCAGAAGTGCAAGGTTGGCTTAACACTAAAAAAAAAAAATCAAAGTAAAGGAAAAACTACAGTAACAAAAAGCAGATCCATGGTTTACTGGGGCTAAGGTAAATGTGAGTAGTAACTGCAAAGGGATCTAAGAAACTTTTTGTGGTGATGGAAAAATTCTAAACTTGTTTGTTGTGTTATTTGTACACATTTACCAAAACTTACTGGACTGTATACTATAATAGGGTGAATTTTATTATATATAAATTATGCCTCAATAAACCTGATTTTTAAATATCAAGATAATACATCTTTATAATAAATTTTAATAATCATGTGATCATCTCAATAGAAATGCAATAGAGAAGATTTGATGAAATTTAACATCAATTTATAATAATATCTCTTAATAAGCTAGGAATAAAAGCAAATTTCTTAACCTCATAAAGACTATTTACAGAAAACTTATAGCAAACATACCCAATTATGAAAGGCTGATGCAAGATCAAAGACCAAAGACCAGAATAGTGCAAACACTGGAAATCATAAAGAGTGTAGCAAGGCATAGAAAAGAATTAAACCTGAAAAGACTATGGAAAAAAAATAAAAATTGTCTCTATGATGAGTTATAATATGATTGCACAGAAAATCCAATCAAATAAATAAACTCTAAGAAATTGTAAGAGATTTTAACAAGTTTGCTGAATACAAATCTACATTTTAAAAATCCATTAAAGTTTTCTATGTGAAATAGTTTAAAATGTATATCTTTTTAAAAATACGGGCCTGTCATGGATGCTCACACCTGTAATCCCAGCACTTTGGGAAGCCCAGGCAGGCAGATCACGAGGTCAGGCGTTCAAGACCATTCTGGCTAGCACAGTGAAACCCCTTCTCTATCAAAAATACAAAAATTTAGCCAGGTGTGGTGGCACACGCCTGTAGTCCCAGCCACTCGGGAGGCTGATGCAGGAGAGTCACTTGAACCCGGGAGGTGGAGGTTTCAGTGAACCGAGATCACACCACTGCACTCCAGCCTGGGCTGCAGAGCAAGACTCCATCTCAAAAAAAGAAAAAAATATATACCATTATAACAGCATCAAAAATATTAAATACCTAGATAGGAATCTAAACAAAAGATACACAAGGCCTCTAAGGAGACAATTATAAAATATTATTGGAAGAAGCCATAAATTGGTGAAAAAAATAGAGCTTATCCATAGATTAGAAAATACAAGGAAAACACTGCAACTTGCCCAAACTAATTTAAGGATAAAAAATTTTGTTTTTTATTTTTTCATACTTGACAAGTTAACTGAAAAATATAGGTAGAAGCACGGATGAACAAGAATATCCAAAAACCACCCCTGGATTTAAAAACTAAAGAAACAGGGAGGGGAGTAGGTATTTGCCTAATCAGATACCAAGAATTACTACAAAATTACAGAGTTAAGACAGTGGCATATCATTAGAGAAAAAAATGCATATTAATTAAATGCATATAATTTTCATAAATCAAATGAAAATTTGATTTACGACAGAGCTAGCATTATACTTCAATGAAAAAGAGAATAGGTTTTCAACACATCATGTTAAAACACTTGGTTCCATTTTTATGGAAAAAAGTTAAGTTGAACCCTCCCTCAGAATATACACAAAATTCAATTCCAGGTATATTACAACCTGATTTTGAAAGGCAAAACTTCAGACTAACATCATAACTTTTGGATAGAAAATGATTTCATAAACAAAATGCAAATTGTATAGATGTACAGAAAAAATCAATATATTAGATTACATATATTTTTTAAAGTCTGTCAATCAAAACGTAACCACAAGAAAATTGCAAGGTAAGTCAAAAACTGGAAAAAGACATACATCGCATGTATTATAACAACAATCTTATATCCAGGATGTAAAACCAATTTATATAAATTAATAATAGGCAAAAACAGGAAAATTGGAAAAGACATAAGCAGCCATTTCACAGAAAAGGAAACATGAATGACTCATAAACAGAAAGTGTCAGATTAGATTCCTAAGGAAGCAAACACCAAAATCTAATGAGATACCATTTCTTACATCCCAGATTGGCAAACATTTAGAAAGTTAGACAGTAAGTGTTGGTAAGGTTATAGAGTTAGAGAAACTCTCATACAGTGGAGGTGAGGGTATACTTTGGTTCATCCACTTGTTAAATAGTTCAGATAGGGCATTCACATAGGGTATGTAAATATGCACGTCCTCTTTGACCCAGCAATTCCAATAAGTATACTAGAGAATATCATGTACATGATCATCAGAGGTCATACTAAGAATGTTTGTATTGCTTTATTCAAAATAGCAGAAAACTAGAAATAGCAAAAATAATCATCAAACAATAGACTGAATGAATGGAGATAGTCTTATGTAATAGACTATCAAACAGCAATAAAAGCCAATGAACTTTAGCCATATACATAAAATGGATGAATCTCACAAACATAAAGAAGAAATTGCCCACTATTTTATTTAAACTCAAATATGTGAAACTAAACAATTACTTTTCTCAAAAGGAAAGATTGGTACAGAATTTAGGGGAGTGGCTGCCCCTGGAGGTGGAAGAGGGAATGGAATCAGGAAGAGATCTAGGGCAGAAGTCTGCAAGTGTTTTCTATAAAGGGTCAGAGAGTATCTATTTTTGGCTTTGTGGATCATATGGTCTCTGTTGCAACTACTCAATTCTACTGTTGTAACAAGAAAGGAGCAGAGATAATATGTAAATAAATGGCCATGGCTGAGATCCAATAAAGTTTTATTTACAAAAACAAGCAGTGGGCTGAATGTGACCTGAGGCCCATAAATCTGCCAACCTCTGATCCAACATATTAGTAATTAATTTATAGGTGTTCATTGGGTTTTGTTTTGTTTTGTTTTTCAGTTGCCTAAAAGAACCTAGCCAATGCCACCATGTTGACTTCTCAGGCAGAGCTTGAAAGGTGAAAGACCCCATTGCTGAAAAGCAAAGAAAATAGGAATCAATCCAGATGTGATCCAGGGCTTGGCATGTAGCACGCATCAATATCCATTATTATTATTATTTTATTATTTCCCAGCTATCCTAAATCTTAATAGCCATTCTCGCTTTGAGTTTTTTAGTTCCATCATACTCTTTGCTTTACCTCTGTAGACAAGACCTGTCTTCCTTCTGAGAAGGGATTGTCACCAGGTTATCACCAGCACAGCTAGGATACCTTTGCATAGTATCTGAAGCTGGGTTATTTGGGCACAATTTGTAGTTCTACCACATCGCAGTGTGTTGCCTTGACAAATTACTTAAATTCTTGGGGTCTCAGTTTCTTCATCTGTAAAATAGGAAAAACAATAGAATTTATCTCAGGATTATAATGAAGGTTGAATAGGTTAATACTTGTATAGTGCTTAGAACACTGTTACACAGTAAGCTATATGTAGATTTTAGTTTGTATTACTATTATCAACAAATTGATTAACTTTATTAACACACAATTTTAATACTATATCTCATCACTCTAGAAATAGAAAAGGAAAACTGTATGACAGGTTTTTTCTGATCTGCTACTATGTATTTGGATTCTTAAAAATGCAAAGATATAACCTAGAATAATTGAGACGAGCTCTGTTTTCATGATCTTTACTTATCTCTCTGCTCTTTTCATTTCTAATTTTTCGATTATTGTTCAGTAAAAATATGACAAAAATTATCCACATCTGTTATTTATCTTTCCATCCTGGGGCAAGGCAAATGTGTATAGTACCTCTCAAGATAACGTGAACCATATGGAGCCCATGGAATTATATGTATTATCAGTTTACAAATTCGGACTTTGCCAAAGATTGTCCACAAGCAGCGCGGAGTTCTTGGGCGCAAGAGTTTGCACTGGGTTGTTTATATTCAGCAAACATATCGGTGTAAAACGTGCTTGCAGCTGGTGCCTCCTCAGAGAGAGGGGGCTTAATGGTGCTTTGCCGCACATTAGGATCACCTCAGAGGATTTAAAAAATATCAATGCTCAGGCCATACTCCACACCAATTAAAATAGAATCTGTTGGGTAGAATCAGTGGCATCAGTATTTTTTGGTTTTCCAAATTCTCCAGGTGATTCCATTGTGCAGACAAGCTTGAGACCCACCAAGAGCTTTAGAAAAGAAGATTTTGCATCATTTTGGCCCCCATAGGAAAACGTCTAGTAACACAAACACACCCCCACTTGGAACCATTTTTTTGCCCTCCCAATTATATGATGTACATGTCTGTATAAAAATTTCATCCTGCTCAAATCTGAATTAGCATCCCTGAAGTACTATACCTCAAGAATATCCTTCTTAAAAACAGCAAACACTGATTTGACTAAAGATGATTTAATCCTGCCCTGTTGAGAGAAAGAAAAAAAGAGAGAGAGTGAAGAAACTCAATCCATCCATCCAATTTTCAAGGCAATTGCTATTCATTCAACAAGTTACATCCTGGGCTTAACACAAACTCTGTGTCTGTCACCCTTAATCACATGCAGTTGTTCCTCAAACAGAGACCAGAAGGTGACAACTATGGTAAGCTCCATACATCAGCTGGCTCCAATTCAGTGTCCTGGAAAGAGTCATACAGAATTGTGGGTCACTTTTCAGAGGATGGTTTACTGGATGCCACACTTAAGACCATTTGTTTTGATTTCGTATGAGCATTTTCACTCTCATGGAAATCTCTGGATGCTGCAGTTCCTTATGATGGTCTCAGTGCCGACAGAATCCTTTCCCAAGTTTTCCTTTTGTTGCAGAGAAACAATGAGGCATTTGAGTTACTAGCAAGAGCTATGTTGCCATTAAGAATTAGATTACTCATCTTGTTTTTTTAAATATTAAATAGAAATAATATTTTGGCCAGGCCTGGTAGCTCATGCCTGTAATCCCAGCACTTTGGGAGACAGAGGCAGGTGGCACCTGAGGTCAGGAGTTTGAGACCAGCCTGGCCAACATGGTGAAACACCATCTCTACCAAAAATGCAACAATTAGCTAGGCATGGTGGCAGGCGCCTGTAATGCCAGATACTCGGGAGACTGAGGCAGGGAATTGCTTGAATCCAGGAGGCGGAGGTTGCACTGAGCCGAGATCGTGCCACTGCACTCCAGCCTGGCTGACAAAAATGAAACTGTCTCAAAAAAAAAAAAGAGAAATAATATTTCAAACAATAATTTTCCTTAGTATGTTAAGTTGCTTTGCTGTATAGAACCTGCTTCTGATTGCTTTAGGTAAACGATTTTAGTGATTACAGATTATCTGTAAAATGAGGGATTATTTAATAATATAATTTCCAAGGCTATTTCTAGTTCTTAAATCTAAAATGATCTGAATTTGGGAATTTAGAAGTGATAGTGTAGTTGAAAGACAGACAGAAGTTCAAGTGCCAATTTCGCTACTTATTTTGGGCCTCAGTTCCTACACCTCTGAAAAATGAGCTGATTATGGTATTTTTCTCCTGGGTCTGGAGAGTCGGGTAGCAAAGCATGGGTTCTAGAGTCAGGCTGCAGGGCTCGAACCACAGTCCAAGCAGACTCGACTATGTCACTTTGAACACAGTTTGTAACATCCTTATGCTTCATTTCCTTCACCTGTAAAATTGGAATATGACAATGAATATTTAATAAAGTAATCATGACATTAAGTTAATGGCTATTAAATTTAGCACAAAACCTGTGTTAAATAACAAACATTTAAAATAACTCTCGCTGTCATCACCATGTCACCAGTGTAAAACGAGATTGCACAAAGTACAGATGCTAGAGACGTGTACACTATCATCCTCCTCGTCTTCCCCTCCCCTTATTTCCATAAGATTCTCCATCTGCAACATCTTCCTAACATCTGAGATTAATCCTGCGGGATCCCTGAGGATATGGAAAATAGGCTCATTTTTCACTCTCTAATGCTATTCCCTGTACTCAGTAAACACTCGGGGAAAGAATACATGGATAAATAAAAACGTTTGTGAATTAAGTGAGATATGATAATTTTGGAAGTGATGATGAAGTGAGGGTCCTTAGAGAAGCCTCAGAGAAGAAATTTGAAATTATTTATACAGAGGGAAAAGGGGAAAAATTAATGGATAATAATGGAAGTTCTTAAGGAGCATGTGGCAAATGATTAAACTTCCCCATCTATCAATATGCCTAATGGAGTCGAAAGTTGTATGTAGCATTAAGCCCATCCTCATACTTCACTAGCAGTGTGGCTATCAGGGGACTTTCTGTGGGAGAGCAAAGCTGCCTTCCATGATGTCAACACAGAAACTTAAATGTTCATCTTATATATTGTGACTAAATAATACACATCTAGGTAGAGGAAAACTAAGAAAGTCATTATGGGTTCTAAGTGACAAGTGTGGAAAGCACACACCTATCCTTCACTTTCAGATCCCCTTTGAACTGCCATAGCAATACAAAAACAAAGAAGAAATACCTGTGCAAGGGACTGTTTAAGAATGTCATACACATGCTAAAAATCTTGAGGAATTTCTGTGAGATGTCTTAGAAATGGGGCAGATTGAAGAAAAAGTCTGCAAATCACAATTCACTGCATAAGAAGATATCATTTTCTCAGCACAATCTCACCAATCGCTAAGTGCCACAGCTAAGGTCAGTCCATAACACAGCATTTATAGGAAAAGTTTTATCCTAGCAGCACTGAAGGTCACTTGGAGTAAGGACCCCATGAACACACTCTCTTGATGTCTGAAAGTAGGATCAGGCAATAACCAGGGAATTTGAAGAGGTATTTATGCCAAGGGGAGGCGGGAGTCTAAGAACAAGCTGAAAAACCAGTGACAAACTGGAAAAAGGAGTTATTTGGAACTCAGGTGACTGCCTCTAGCTTCGACTCCTTCCTTATTTCTATTTTCTGAAAATTTGTGTTAGTGAAATAAAATTACAGAAAATATAGTATTTTTCCTTCTCTCTTTACCTAAACCACTCATTGCCTTAAAAATATTTCTTAGTTTTCCAAAAAGGTAAAACACAAAATTTTCTTTCTGTAGGAATGAGCAAATGAACACAAATTGGCAGGCACATAAATTAAAAATGTCTTCTAAAGGTTTTAAGGAATCAGAAACAATATCCTCTCAAGAAACAGAATTATTATGTGAAATATGTCTGGCAATAAACTTAAGAAAGTCTGGAATTAATATTCTTGATAGGATTTAGAGAACTATTAAATAACCAGTCAGAAGACAGGGAAATGCAACTTGAGATAAGAATATAACTGTGTAATTTGAAACCCTAGTAATGGCAAGGAGGGGCTGAGAATATGTTGCAGCAAAGAGAAACAGTGATGCCCAAGTTCATTTCCAGAAAGAGAAAAACACATGTTATATTTGCTTTTACTTGCATGAAAAAAAAAAACTGTGGAAGGTACATGAAATACAATAAATGCAATTAAATATTGTTAGTAGTAACAGTGGAGATGGGCAGATGGGAGTAGAATGGGAGGGAAACTTCCATCTAAAAGAGAAACTTGCATAAAAGAACCTTGTATGTCTGATCTCTCCTGTAAGTTTATTATTTTAGATTCCCGATATAGGTGGGAATCTGGCTTATTTTGTTTGACATAATGTCTCCCAGTTTCATCCACATTGTGGCAAATGAAGGGATTTCCTTCATTTTTAAGCATTAAGTCAACTGTTCTTTGTGAAGCTAAATAATATTTCATTGTATGTATGTATCACATTTTCTTTGTCCATTTATCTGTTCGTGGACATTTGTTTCTATGCCTTTGCTGCTGTAAATAATGCCATAAAGAATGTGAACGTGTAGATAGCTCTTTGAGAGTTTGGTTTCAGTTTCACAGGGTATATATCAAGAGGTAGGATTGCTGGATTATCTGGCAGTTCTTTTTTTAAGTTTTTGAGGAACTGCTACACTGTTTTCCATAGTGGCTATACCAATTTGTATTTCCAGAAAAGGTGTGCAAGGGGTTCCTTTCCCCTGCATCCTACCCGACACTTATTTTTTATTCTTTTGATAATAGCCATTCTAAAATGTGTGAAGTATTACTTCATTGTGGTTTTGATTTGCATTTCTCATCATTAGTGATACTGAGTACTTTATCATATGCCTATTTGTGATTGTTTACGTTTTTGTAAGAAGTGTCTCTTCAGGTCCTCTGCCCATTTTAAAAGTCAGATTGTTTTTCTGCTATTGAGTTCTAGAACTAACTCGTAAACTTTAATTTTAACTTTTAATCGGATGTATGACTTGCAGATATTTTCTCCCATTCCATAGGTTGCCTCTTCATTTTGTTAATTGTTTCCTTTGCTGTGCAGCAGCTTTTTAGGTTGATGTAGTCCCATTTGTTTATGTTTACTTTTGTTGCCTGTGCTTTTGGTGTCTGTCATATCCAGGAAATTATTACCAAGATCCATATGAAGAATCTAAAAATTTGTATTTATTTAACTTTTGAACAAAGTTAATGTGTTACATATTCAAAAAATAAATAAAAACCATGAAAATTTCTATTTCAAAAAGGTAATGCCAGAAGATAATACTTTAAAGTGACTTCTGAAGAGAATAAATACAAGTAATATATGAGATACTGCCATTTTTTTCAAAAGTTTATAGCTTTTGACTTGTAAAACTGTGCATATGTATTTTTATACCAAAAAGACAAAATTAAAAACCTTCTCTAAGAAACTAAAAGAAAAAAGATTACAGATTTAGTGAGAAAGAGAGTTATAGATATGATCAGAAGGAGAAAGCAAAACAGGAAGTGAGAAAGTAACCAAAGACATAACAGAAAAAAAGTGGATTGAACTAAAGCAGGGGAGCTCAATCTTTTGGCTTCCCTAGGCCATACTGGAAGAAGAATTGTCTTGAGCCATACATAAAATACACTAATACTAATGATAGCTGATGAGCTAAAAAAAAAAAAAAAATGCCAAAAAATTATTTGTGTTGGGCTGCATTTGAAGCTGTCCTGGGCCACATGCAGCCTGTGGGCTGTAGTTTGGACAAGCTGGAACTAAAGCCTTTGTGTTGTTAAAGCAAATAGGCTCTCTGAATATGCGGCAAAATAAATGAACAAAGACAGACATGGAGAAAATCCTCTGGAAACAATTACGTTTTTTTTTAAAGGATGTGGCAAAAGATTTCATACTGGCAAAATATTCTCCTCCACAATACTGAATCCTAGATACTGCTTTTTCCTGTTTCCATCTTTAGCATCAGCAATATCTTTTTTTTTTTGACAGAGTCTCTGTCTCCCAGGGGCTGGAGTGCAGTGGTGCAATCTTACCTCCATCCAACCTCTATTTCCTGGGTTCAATCAATTCTACTGCCTCAGCCTCCCTAGTAGCTGGAAGTAAAGGCATGTGCCACCACACCCAGCTAATTGTTTTGTATTTTTAGTAGAGATGAAAGTTTCATCGTCTTGGTGAGCCTGGTCCTGAACTCTTGACCTCAAATGAGCCACCTGCCTCGGCCTCCCAAAGTGCTGGGATTACAGGCGTGAGCCACAGTCTCTGGCCAGCACCAGCAATATCTTAATGGCCAGCATTTATGCTTTGCTAAGATCCAGGCACTGTGCTTAGGGTTTGCATGTGCTTTTTCCTTGAATCTTCAGGACAATGCCATGAGTTGGGAATTTAAGTATCAGAAATGCTAAATAACTTACTCAAGGACACAAAGCCAAGAGCTGAAGTGATACATTCTGACTAGATGATCAATACCCCTTATCCCTGAACTCGATAGAAATAAAAAAAAATAAGGTTGCAGTTTACAACCCCAGCTGTACATTAGAATCCCCCTGAAAGCTTTTTAAAATCCTGTTTTACTAATGGAGAGTCTGGTTTAACTTGTCTGAGGACAGAGTGTGGATATTAGATTTATCTAATAACATACAGATTCTAGTGTGAAGGCAGATGTGACAGCCACTACATAAAAGCAAAACCTAGGGAATTTTGAAGATAAAAAAAAAAATGTGTTCTAAGCAGACCCAGTACTAAAGTAAGGTGAATAAGATCCTGAGGTGCAAAATTTTAGTGAATAGCAGAAAATTCAGTAATCAAGAGAAACAGTATTTATTGCAATTTTTAAAAATAAGAATTAAATGCAATTAATTATAATTCATGCTGAATGAAACACTAAAATTTTGAATTGGGGAGATCTGACGTTGCACCTGTATGAGTCACCTCACCCTAATCTTGCCCTGTTAAACTCTATTTCAAATTTTTATATTTTGTCCATCATAGATCTTTGCCTAATATTTATTTTTAAAAATACTGCATTAAATTATTATATCTCTTGATATTTTAGGTTTTTGTTTGTTCGGTTTTGGTTTTCTGACATTAGGAATAGGGAAAAGTACATCCACTCCATCTTTCTGGGTGTCCTAAGAGTTTTCTATCTAATAAAACAGTAAAGTGAAAGCAACTGAAAGCCATCCTCAGGAATTAAAGCCTTCAAATAGAGTTTCACATATATACTCTTCTTTCAAACATCGCTCAAAGGGCTAGGCATGGTGGCTCATGCCTGTAATCTAATCCCAGCACTTTGGGAGGCCAAGGTGAGCAGATCACTTGAGGGCAGGAGTTCAAGACCAGCCTGGCCAACATGGCAAAACCCCATATCTACTAAAAATACAAAAATTAACTGTGTATGATGGTGCACGCCTGTCATCCCAGCTACTTGGGAGGCTGAGGCAGGAGAACTGCTTGAACCCAGGAGGCAGATGTTGCAGTGAGCCGAGATTGTGCCACTGCACTCCAGCCTGGGCTACAGAGTGAGACTCTGTCTCAAAAAAAAAAAAAAAGAAAAAACATTGCTCAAAGAAATACTATAACATATTCAAGAATGAGGAAGTCACAGTATTTTCATCAAAGATGATCAATGAAATCAGGAGACTACAAATAAGTCCAAATAATTATTGTTAATGTGAATATTCATCATAATGCAAATATCAATGTCTTGAATTATAAGATATATACTATAAAAGATTAATAACCTTTATCTAAAATTTGAATATATAAAAATTAGAAATATTTAGAAAGAGCAGAAATAAAAATATATTAAATTTGTAAAGAACAAAATAGAAAGATCTTTCAGAGAGAGAATGAAGAGATTCTATTTTGTTCTTTACAATTTCTGTTTATCTAGTGAAACTCACATAATGTAAAATTGACCATCCTAAAGTGAAGATTTCAGTGGCATTTAGTACATTCACAATATTGCACAACTACTACTTCTATCTAATTCTAAAACATTTCATCACCCCAAAAGGAAACCCTCTACCTGTTAAGCAGTTGTTCTATTCCCCTTTCTCCCAGCCCTTGGTAACCACCAATCTGAATTCTATCTCTAGGTATGTACTTATTCTGGACATTTCATTTAAATGGAATTATGCCATACTTTTGTGTCTGGCTTCCTTGACGTAGCAGAGTGTTTTCAAGGTTTGTCCTGTTGTAGCACGCATCAGTACAACATTATTTTTGTGACTGAGTAATATTCTACGATATGCATAACCACATTTTATTTATTCATTTATTCATTGATGGACAATTGGGGTGATTTTACCCTTTGAGTGCTATTAATAGTGCTGCTATGATCACGTATGTACATGTATTTCTTTGCGTCTCCATTTTCAAATTCTTAGAATAAAACATAGGGAACTTGGGTGTAACAATGATTCTTAGATATGACACCAAAAGCACAATCAAAAAAGAAAAAAGATGAATAAATGGACTTAATAAAAAATAAAAACTTTTGTGCATCAAAGGGCATTGTCAAGAAAGTGAAAAGACAACCTACAGAATGGGAGAAAATATTTGCAAATTATTATTTGATAAGGGTCTAGCATCCAAAATACATAAAGAACTCTTAAAACTCAACAGCAAAATAAATAGATAAATAAACATGAAACTAAAAATAAAGTTTTTAAATGGCAAATCACTTGAAAAGATGCTTAACATCATTAGTCATTAAGAAAATACAAATTAAAATCACAATGAGGTGCCCCTGCACACACACTAGGATAGCTATTAACAGAAAAGGAAAATATCAAGTGTTGGGGAAGATGTGGAGGAATTAGAATCCGCCTATGTTGCTGGTTGGAATGCAGAATGGTTCAGCCACCGTGGAACAGTTTGGCAGTTCCTCAAAAAAATTAAACATATCAAGTTTGTATCACAGCAACATCCCCTTTCAAGGCACCAGTTTCTGTATTAGGTACAGCCAGCTAAGTTACAATGAGAAAGGGTCGTGTGTTAATACAGATGAAAGAGCATGGTGGCTTAGACTAGAGTTTTAGCAATAGAAATGACAGGACATGGTCAAATTCCAGATAGAACTTAGACATAGAATCAACAGGACAGACTGATGCATGGCATGTGGAGGGACTGGGAAAATTAGTAAATAACCTTCCAGAGGTTTGGTCTGTATAACTGGGTGAATTGGTAGGGGGCGGAGGGGTCCCTTTTCTGAAATAGGAACATTTGACATTTGACCTGAATGAAATATAAAAGACGAAAAGGACTCAACCAAACAAATATTTCTGGGAAGAATCTAGGAAAAAGAAGAAACAGTAAATGCAGAGACTTGAGGAATGAAATGAACTTGGCTAATTTGTGGAACAAAAATGTCAATGTGGCTATGCTGAGAGTTGGGGGTTTTCCTGCCACTGAAAAAAGATCACTTTGGTTTGCCCTCATTAAAACGCTAAGAATTAATTATTGTACTTGGTATGCCCAAAACTGCATGAGATATTAACAGCTTTAAAACTTGCTGAAATTGATTTGTAATTAAAACACACACACACACACACACACACACACACACACACACACACACACACACACACAGCACAGCACACCTTTAGTTGTAAGGTAGATGATTTTTAATTACTTTCTGAAAAGTTTAACAGTTCTAAGTCATTTTGTGCACATTTTTCATGTCTTCAAACAAGGCAGGCATACACGGTTTTTTAAAAACAAGTATACACTTAAAAAATAGACATACACTTTAAAAAAATCAAAGAGGCATTAAATTCAAGGCCTTATCTACTAGAATCAATCTGCACAAAGTAATTAAATTATTCAAGTAATTTAAATTAATAATATTAAAATTTAATATTTGAATAATTCAAAAGTCAGAAAAGTCTTATTTTACCTCTTATATGTCAGTGTTGTCCAGACTTTAGCTTGGTTAAAATACTTAGTTATTAGAACTTTGGGGCAGAACCCAATAGCGCAAGTGGAGTGCTGAGAGACCACTGAGCCTAAGGCCACAGAACAAGGCAGAGGCTGGATGAGGAGGGTCTTACAGACCAAATCTGGTTGTGGGAAACCTGGCTGGCATGAATTACAGCCACCACATCTTCAAATTACATGTTCTGCTCTGTTTGTTCAGACACTGCCTAAGTAGGTTTCTACCATACTGAATTGTTTTTGGCATGAACACTCACTTTCATATGCTACATAAATATGTTCAAACTTCTCCCCTTTGAATATAATGTTTCCTTGGTCTAATGTAGACAATCACCATATTTTGTATTCATAGAAAACCTTTTATGCATGAGATTTCAAGTATGTACTTTGGCAAAATAAACAGCTCTCATAATTTTCCCAGGTCCCTGATGTCCCAATTGCATTGGAACTCGCAGTTTTCCTAACAGGGGAAGGGAGGGGGCCGCTGGGCCTATTGAGATAGCATTCTGCCTCTATCCTCCCCACTTCTTCATATTACATAATATGCTAAAGAACTACACATCATACATTTTCTTCCAAGAAGTTTTTCTCCAGGAAACTGAGCTTCCATGGAAGGTCACCTCCTTTTACAGACCTTCCTTACTCTTCCTCCCATTTCCCCTACTCCTAACTTCCACTCCCTGCCTTAGCATGCCCAGCAAAATTAAGTCCTTCCTTCTTTTCAAGCTCCACTTTGCCCTGTTCAAATCTCTACCATGGCTTGGTTGTCAGGATTATGAGCTTTGCAATTAGAAAGACCTAGATGTGAATTCTAGCTACCCCATTAACTAGCTGTGTGCATGTGGGTCTCAGAGGCTCACCTCTAACACAGGCATGACAATTGGACTGACCACAAAGAATTGTTATAAATATCATAAGAGACAGCATTTACAAAAGACTTAGGACAATACCTGGAGCAAGGGACGTGTTTGATCATTGGTAGTCATTAATAGCAGTAATCCAGTAGTGTTTTGTCATTGTTATCACTACTATTTTGGCAATTACAATAGCTTTTTGTGTTTACAGTTGCCCTCTGCCCCCACTCCCATCCATGGGTTCCACATATGTAGATTCAATCAACCTTGAATCAAAAATATTTGGAAAAAAATTCATCTATGTTGAGCATGTACAGACATTTTCCTGTTATTGCCCCTTAAACGACACAGCATAACAACTATTTACATCACATTTACATTATATTAGATGACTTAGAGTGAAAGGAGGATGTGTATAAGTTATATGCAAACACTATGCCATTTGACATAAAGGACTTGAGAATCCACAGATTTTAGTATCCACAGGAGGTTCTGACACCGATCCCCAGTGGATACTGAGGGACGATTGGACTTGTTCACCTATCGTCCTCTACTGAGTTGTTGCTAAGCCCCGTAATGACAGGACACTAACTTATTTGGCTTTGTTCTCCCAGCATCTAATTGATGTTGGCTGAACTTACGAATGAACTATGTTTACTCACAGCTAGCATTTTGAGTCTTTTTGCTACTTTCTAGACAACTTATAATCCTCAAATAATCAACAAATGACAGGTGAGACTCAGTTACAACCTCCTTTCCCTGCAAGTTGTTTATCCAGTCAGTGACACTGAGAGATATTAAATTCAGCTCAGGTAAAAAAAGTGAAGTCAAACAGGCTCACAGCTAAGAAGAGAGAATGGAATCCTTGAAAAGCTGTAAGGAAAATCATTCAATCCTTAGTAGTGAGGACGATTTGGTTTTTACTATTTCTTTACGTCTGAATTATAACACCTTCAGATAATTAATTTTACAATATTACATTGTATCACAACATTGGCTATTTCCCACCATCCCTTCCACCAGCATTAGCGTGTTGGCATACATCCTTGTGCTGTCCCTCATAGGGTCGAGATGGCTGCCAGTTCTCTAGACATTACATCCACCATCAACAACCAAGTGGAAAGTGGGGGACAAAAGGCTTTCTTCTCTTGGGACTCCATCTTAAAACTTCCATTTTTATTTCTTTGGCCAAAAGTGGTTATCATTTACACTCACCCTAGAGCACTCATTGGCAAAGCAGAATGGGTCTAGTATAGTTACGTTAGATCAATCAGAATTTCTCCACTGGCTCTGGGTCTTCCCTCATGTTGAGAGATCTCTGTTTTCTATGTGGACCCAAAATCTAGGTCCTTTGTGCAGAGAAGAAGGTATGAAATGGCTGTTTGGTTAGAAGTGAACTGCATCACAATTATTCTCAAGAATTTATAGATAAGAACAGAGTGGCTCAGAGATGTCAAACAATACTACCTGCAGCAGTACACAGCTCATGAATAAAACACAAGATTTCAATCTTCAATGCTACCACAAAAATAAGCAGTTCGTAAAATATACGAGGCTTGCAAAAAAAAGAAGGGAACCCCTTAGAATTAGAATATTCCTGAAGCAAATTAGAAGAGTGAAGAGAAAAGGAAAAGTTTACTTAGCTGTCTACTATAAGCCAGGTAGTATGTTCTTTACACTTGAAGCAATTGATTTTACAAAGAAGCGCCCAGAGAAGTTAGGTCACTAGCCCGAAGTTGCACAGTTTGTTAATGTGATACAGTGATTGAAAAGCAGGTATTCTTATTCCACAGCCCATGATCTTTGCATGCCATTGCCCTGTCCTTTTGTGTAAGCACACAGAACGGGTGTCTGAAATGAAAACTTACACCACGAGCAGGAAAGTCCAGATCCCAGCCAAGGGGTTGCTGGGAGGAGGAAGATAGACAGTAGATGGCCGCCCAAGAATCCCTGTTTTCCCCTAACTGCCTGATACTGTGTCTTCAGACAGGATGCATTGTCCTGCTGCCCATTGAACTGGTCCCTCAGAAACAACTCTGTTTCTGACATTTCCCCATAAAGCTATCACAATCCAAATTCTTAATTACTGAAAACCAGTCAGATGTTTAAAGCCACACGAACACCTTGGTGGCTGTGGGTGGTTGGAAGCCAGCAGAGTGATCTAAATGGCCTAAATTGTAGAGAACCCTCATTTTCTATCCTAACAGCCTGCCTCTGAGGTGGAGTCTGGGTCCAAGAGTGGAAATCAGTTTTGAGCTGAGATGTGTTAATAATTTCTTCTGCAAAGCTCTTGCTGCCGTATCTAATTCTCTGTGCGGGTATTCTCTGTGATAAGGGATTAGACGAGAGATAAGTTTAAAAGAGCAAACATCAAAGTATCTTTCTAGAAGTTTCTATCGGGTATAAGAATGGGGCTCTGTGGCTAAGTAAAGCCTCAGAGGCAGGCAGCCTTGCTTTGCAATGCCAGCTTTGCCAGGTACTGGCTTAAGACTGTTGAGCTATCACATTTCTCCGTGAACCTTATTGGTAAAAGCAAGGCTGACAAAATTGGCTCTTTGAATGCCTGTGGGCATAGCACAAGGTAAAGCTCAGCCGGCTGCTTGGTACACAGCAGTTGCTGCCTAGTGTCACATCTCAAGCTCCCTTCTCAACTGGCTCTCTTCCACCCATTCAGATGAGGACTAAAAAGCTGTCCGCTCCAAGTCCAGGTATCTAACACCCAGTTTTAGAGTCATGCAATGTGGGCTGACGGCGCCCTTGACATTTGGTAGTCATCAGATAAACGAGACCCTGATGTCATAGGTCAGACTCTAACGTTACAGCTAAGGGAAGCCAGTTGCCTAGAAATGGAGAAACTGGCTGGCAATAAAGCAAATTTGTAGATATTTCTAATATTCCCAGGAACCTAGATTGGGGGGGAAGTGGAGGTAGGAGTAGTGGTGGGTATCTTACCAAAAGCTCAACTAAATCCAAATCCAACTAGAATCACTGCTCCGAGATGTAAAATGACAAGAAAACAATGAAAGGACAGAAAAAAAATATTTATCGAAATTTTTCCAGTTGGGACAGCAGGCATGCACACACTCTCTCTTTTCTCCAGCTTCTCAGTCCGGCCCCCAGATGGGAGGAAGAACCGTCCTCCTCTGGTTTGTTTTCATCCACAGCCTCCTAAGGAAAGATTTAGGAGAACTTGCTTTTTCGCCAATTTGGATGGTGTCTCGCCCTGTAATCCAGAAAGTGGATTTTTTTTTTTAACTCAGCCTTGGAAGTCAATGCCATTTTATTTATTAGTTCGTTTATTTTATTTTATTTATTTCTGTAGAGATTTTGCACAATTTAAGTATGTGGTGCTACCCGGTCAATTTTCACATTGGCTTTGTTTTTCTTTTCTTTGAATATATTTCCAGCTTAATCAGGAATGGCTGGATACTGTAACTTTTTGGCACAAATAGCAAAAAGAAAGTGGGGGCAGGCTGGGGGAAGTTCTTTTCCGGGACTGAACAGTTTGCACTCTTTGTCTTGATGGTGCCACCTGACCCCCCTGGGAAGGGTTGAGTTTCTCCACATCCATCACGCCTACAGCGGGCCGTGTCAAAAGCCCAACCAGACCTCCCCCTTGCTCATCTATGGCTGATTATTCACTGCATTGTGTTCTGAAGACGCCCAGGCTGTCACGGAAAAGGTGCATTCCTGCCTCGCCGCTCAGGACACCGACCCTTTTGTGAGCCGACTTTCCTCTCTTGTTCCGTATGTATGACCTCCCATCACCGTTCAGAGCCGTTTCAAGGGCGAGCTTGCGAGGTATCGCTTTTCCAAAAATGCTGGCCCATGATCATCGGCATTCAGATAGGAGTAAAAAGATATGTCAGGAATAAAGCCAAACAAAGCAATTAATGCATCAGGATCCTAAGGACATTTTGCAATACCAGCTCATGTTGCCGCTGATGTCAGAACTTACATGCTGTTAATCTAATGAAAGGGCGCAGGGATTCCTCTAAACCCTGCACATAGGAAGATGCTGCTAATCTAATGAAAGGGCACAGGGATTCCTCTAAACCCTGCACATGGGAAGATGCTGCTAATCTAATGAAAGGGCGCAGGGATTCCTCTAAACCCTGCACATAGGAAGATGCTGCTAATCTAATGAAAGGGCGCAGGGATTCCTCTAAACCCTGCACATGGGAAGATGCTATCAAATCGTCTGACTTTTTGCTTGGGCACATTGTGTACCACATTAAACATATTCCAGCTTGATTTCTATCCTAAAAATTCTCTCCTTACCTGCTGAAGTCAGATTTGGATATATTCATAAGAGAGTAAACATTTAGCTGATCAGAATTGGAGTCATTAAGCAGGCCTGGAAATTCCTGTCAGGCACCCACGCCAGTATTTCTTGGTGCTGCATAGGTTAAGAATTTGGAAGGAATGGGAGAGTGGGCCAAACAATGTTATCTCTGAGTTTTGTTTTTTTTTGTTTTTTTTCTGAAATTAATGAAGGCACTCTGCAGTCACACTGGATGAAACATTGAAACTAACTAGATTGCCTTTAGTACCTTACTCTAATTAAGCCAGTATTGAAATTGTATATGCATATAAGCAGTGTACCAGGAATTGCAAACTCAGGTGCCCAGAGGGCCACATGGGACAGTTGGAGGGACTGTGAGACAATACAGTAGTGGGGACAGTGACAACCGGAGAGAGCATTCTCTGTCTAGAGGGACATTCACTACTCTTCCATCCTGAAAATGCAAATATGGTAACATTTTCCATTTTTTGTTTTTCCAAGAAAGGTCAGAAATCCTGATGTTTAGGAGACATTTTTAAATCTTGGTTACCAATTCAATTTAACAAAATTCTGTGCAAGTAGAGTCTGACTGCTGAATTTGGCCCATATGATATTAGCTGTTAATCTCTACAACAGACTGCAACTTGGAAATTTGTCTCTAACCACACAATTGGAAGCTCGATGAGTTGAGAGTTATAGTGGCCTTTTTCCTGCGACTTCTTGGACAGTCGTCACTCAGTCTTGCACAAAGAATGATTCAAGACAAGGGCTGCTTACCCATAGGCATCTGGGGTCCTTCACCACAGTGAGCACACCTTGGGGGTTGATTCGATGATGCCGTTCTTTGTTTTCTATGACTGCTAGCACAAATTACCATAACCCTGGTGGAGTAAAACAACACTAATTTGTTTCTTGACAGTTTCATTGGCTGGAATTCTGACACAGTTCTCACTGGGCTAAAATTAAGGAGTGGGCAGAGTTGCATTCCTTTCTGGAAACTCGGGGAGAATCCATCTCCTTGCCTTTTCCAGCTTCTTGACACTTCCTGCATTCCTTCCCCTTCCTCCATCTTCAAGGCCGGCAGTGGCAGGCAGAGTCCTCACGGCCTCCATCCGGCCTTGCTTCCATCCCATGTCCCCTCAGCCTTTAGTTCTTCTGCCTCCCTCTCCACCTTTCAGGCTGCTTCTGATTACATTGGGCCCTCCCGGATGACCTCTCTGTTTGAAAGTCAGCTGATTAGAACCCTATCGCCCTTTGCCATGTAGCCTAACATATTTTCAGGAAGGGCTGTTGAGATGTGGATGGGAGAACCTGAGGTTGAAGCTTTACAGTGAGACTAGTGGGCCACTGGCTTTTAACCGAAGGAATCCATGTTCCTCTGACTCTTTGGGAAGCTTCCCATTGATGACAGCGAATTCCTGGTGACTTACTACCTGGTTGCTTATCTAACGTGAGGGCTGTAGGGAGCCTTTGCTTCTTGCCATCATTTCTCCTCTTGTTGAGTTTGGGAATCACTGACCATTCCAGAGTAACCAAAACCAGAGTGCAAACAGTGTTACAGAGGGAAAGGAGATCACCAAAGGATGAACATAGGGCCACGTGTTCTCAGTGTCAGCTTTAAATGCCGCTTTTCTGGAAGGTGTACAATGGTCTTACCATTCACCATTTCCATATGTCATGTGATATTTCAGCATGCGATTCATTCAGTTATTTTTGCATTGAACCAAAAATTGCAGTTTCTTCAACTGCACTTTTCTTCCCTAATCTTTGGAGGCTCATACTGTCTAGTCCAATTGCCGCTCAGCTCCTCTGCCTGAAAAAACATAAAAAGATTCACGTAGCAAATGCCACTTCCTGTATCCTTGCTTAAAATCCCTAAAACCAAGGACTTTGTTTTGTTTCTTTTTTCTTTTCTTTTTTTTTTCTTTTTTTCATTTTTGTTTTTCAATTTACTAAACCTTTTTTGAGTGACTTCACTGTCTGTAACACTCCATTATGGTTGGGATGGGGAGACTACGTTTCCAAAGTGAATGAAATGTCCTCTATTCCTCATTCTCTTATTGATCATACAACTGGGTAAAAGTGGCAACAGAAAATGAGTGAATATTGGAGAGCAGAGAATGCTGTCCGGGGACTAAGAATGGAACTAATGAGCTTCCAAACGCCAACTGGAATGTTGCTATTACAATCTGGTTTTCCTCCTTAAGTATTATTTTGTGCTACAATTCAAAGGAGAGACTATTCCAAGTTGGGTGAAAAAGTTGAAAGTAATGCAACGTGGCGGGTCAGGGTCAGGGCTGTGGTATGGATGAAGGGGCAACTGAGAATGGGTCTCCCTTAGATTCCATCCCATTTTTTGCAATTTTTGCCCAATGCCTAGAAATTCTTTTCATGGTCATAAATACGTGCCAACTTGCGAAACTGAAGAGACAGAAGTATCCTACCAAAATAAAAACACAAACTCCTGAATGTTGATTATTGATGTTACATGTAGATAACTGTATTGCAATTTATTTAAAAATAAGCCTGTCTTCCCCTTGAGACTGAGATGCTGAGGAAGCAATGGGTCCTGACTTACCTTGTCCTTCCAAACTTGAGTCATACTTAGCACCTGCTGGGTGCTTAATGAAAATGTGATTTGGATTCTGCCCTGCACTGCTCTGAATTCCATTCTCCCACCAGCTCATGACATCACAAAACATGGTGCTAGGCAGGATTTTGGCCCCCATGACTTTCACCTCCTTGTTTTATGCCTGTGATTATGTTATGTAATTAAGGTTGATAACAGACCTTAAAATCGGGAGATTATCCTGGATAAACACGGCGAGCCCTGGGTAATCACAGGGTGCCTGAGAGCAGAGAAGGAAGGCAGACAGATGAATCAGAAGAGATGTGCAGCATGAGAAGATATCAGCACTTCTGATCCTGAACCATAGGGATTGGACCATGTGCAAGATGTGGAGAGAGGTGTTTGAGAGCTAAAGCTGGCCCCAGCTAACAGCCAGAAAGGAAATGGGAACCCCAGTCCTACAACCACATGGAACTGAATTCTGCCAACAATCCAAATAAGCCTGGAAGCAGATTGTCTCCCAAAGCCTTCAGAAAGAATGCAGTCTTGCCTATACTGTGATTCTAGGGGTGAGACCGTGTCAGATTCTGACCTACAGAACTGGAAGATAACAAATTTGTATTGTGCTAAGCTAAGTTTGCAGTAATTTGTTACAATAGCAATAGATAGCTAGTTTTCAGAAATGATTTGTAGATCCTAAAAATTCTTCTTGTAGATACTTTATATCTGCTCTGTCCAAAGAGAAGTGCCCCCTCCCTCCTCCTAACCACAGAGCACCTGCTATCCATTTGATACTTGTAGCACAAGACTTATTATAACATTAGCTCCATTTTCTTGTACCTTATCTGGCACAATTTACTTTAAGTTCCTTGAAAGTAGGGACCAGGTATTAGTCATATTTGTCTCTTTTTGCATAAGGCTTAAGAGAAGCCATTTATTTCTGACAAGAAAGAGTCTAGAACTCATTTGGGAGAGAGGTGGTAGCAGGCTTGACTATGGGAGTTGTTTTACAGGCTAGGGTCTACAGTGGGTGGGAGTCCTCAGCTCTAGTCCACCAGGAGGGACTGCCAAACTGAAGGAGAACCAAGTCAGATAGAGCAGCTACTATTGGAATCCAGATGTCTGAACCCAGGAAATGAAAGCAAGTACATGCGTGTTGGGAGCAGTGGGGAAGGACCTGAAGATTACATAAAGCATCTGCTGAGTTCAAAGATTTGCCTTTGGAACCCCCTGGGATATAATTGACCTGACTTAAAGGGCCCAAGGCAGCATGGGTGTCCAGGGATAGCCATTTTCTTAATTGGCAAGCTATAGGCATCTCCCTATCACCAGACCACCATCAAGGTGTAGCCTTCAACCAATGTATTAGCTCTAGTAGCCTAGAGAGTAATTCTGCCCACCAAGAGCTCTAGAGTCCAAATTTATAACTAACAAACCTTGAGTGGGTCTTGCACCATTTCACTTGATTCCATAATCTAAGTCTAAAGCTTCAAAAATAAGATCTGTTCCCCCACCTCCCCCCAGCACCCCCTGGTAGACACACACATTCCCACTTGGCTAACCTGGAAAGTTCAGTTGTAGAGACTACATACCATTTGCATCTCAGCCAACCCTAGGTGCTCATGTGGTTGTCTCAAAAATGCAGATCGCCCCCAAATCAGACGTTTAAGCTCACCAATCCCAAGTGGTAGCCTCTCCAGCCAAGTCACCGCTGGTAACATATTTTCAACTCTTTTAGCAGAGAAAAATATTTGGATCTCTGCCTATTTTGCAAAGGCTTAGCATCAAATTACATACTCAGGGCTTCTGTTTTTTTAATATTATGTGTCTGTACTATTTAAACATACATGGAAAGTAGTATTTTTTTCCTAACAAACTAAAGCTCGCTGGCGCCAGAGTTGCGTTGGTGACTGTGACCGTTGTATGAGTCGTGTCACTGGGATGCAGAGGAAGGCCTCAGCGAAGTGTCTGAATGCTCAGGATGGAGCCAGCCAGATTGCAACAGGGAATCTGGGCCTTCCCTTTGCTTTTCTGGAAAGTGTGATCATCACTACTCCTACAAAGACTTTCCATTAATTACTCAAATGTCGCATCCTGTGTCTCCTAGCCGACCACAGTAAGCCTTTGGATATTGAAACGTTATTCCCCTTATATTTGTGGATATTCTTTTTTAACTGAAGATTTTTCCTTTCTATAATCTTTTTTATTTATTTTTTAGTTTTTAGTTTAGAAGACATTCTTTGCCTAGGTATCTAGGCTATGTAAACACATGTGCTTTGTAACACTACATATTTCAAGAGGAAAAGAAAGAAATTTGTTGAACATGTTTTCCAAGTCTCAGCTAATTAAGAATCTATTTTATCTTCTATGTCTGTGAATAGCTCACCAATGTTGTGGCCCAGTCTTTCACCCCTGCATATCATATAGCATCATTAGTGTAGACATCTCTTGGGAATTAAGGAACATTTGAGCAGCTGCTGCACTGAAGCTTATGATCCCACAGTCCAGGGAGGAAAAGTTGGCTGAATAAATTAACAATATAAATAACACTTCAGAGGTTTTTTTAAAACCAGTTAAGAAAACAAGCTATTTCCAATCTCTCCATATGAATTATTAACATTCTAAATTCTAATGCTTAATTTGTTATTTTGTTTTATTAAACCAGGCATTTTCATTTTTCCTGCTAGGAAGGCCCTTATTAACATAGTTTAAGTCATTACATTTACCTGAAATAAGTAAAACTATATATCTTTAAAAATTAATACTTTTTTTTAACATTTTCAACCAGAATTTTGCCCCGTTTAATGATGTTTGACTCCAGCTTTAATTACGTAACAAGCTGTTTGGTGTTCCCTTCCTTTCTTTCCCTTAAGAACCTCATTGACTTCGGACAGCTTTCTTTCTGCTTGACAAGTATTGCAAAGTCCTTGTTTAATTTACCTGGACCCCCAGTGCTGGCTGGTGGACGAGTTGTCTTTCCTAGGAGGCTGTGATGATAAAGTGGACTGGCAGAATCTGTGCCATGCAACTCAGTCTGCCCTCATCAAACAGAACTCACTCTCCTGTAGGCCTGCCATGAGCGGAGGCAGGAGATCACATTTTTGGTTCACCTACTATGTGCCCCATGGTGCAAATCACTATAAATGCGTTACCATGTTACATCCTCCCAGGACACCTAAGACAAAAGTGCTATTGTCCTGATAATTTCCTTTTCTACTTAGAAGTCCAGGGATTTAGGCTAAGAACCATCTGATCCCAAGGATCATATGAGTATATGTAAATAAATTGGTCCCTTAAGTCCAATAAAAGATCTAATAAATTACAACATCCTTCAAAGAAAAGCAGAAACAATTTCACAAGTCAACCACTTCAGTGGCACTAAATATTTTGTTGAGGAAAGAATTGTCTTACATGTAGCACTTTAAATTGTAATAAATAGTTTCAAGTACAACAATGATAGGCCTGAAAATTCTTGTAAACTGAATATTTTGGAGGTAATTCAGATCAAGATTAAGGCAGGATGTTGTTTCTTCTTTTGCTTTTCAGAGTTATTTTCTGACTGTCCCCTGATTAGGGTGAGATGAAATTTTTGGCTTTCCCCTCAAACCCTCAAGTCTTGTCATAGCAATGAGAGAAAAGCATGGCATGGTTGAATCATCTTTAGAACACACAAAGTCAGCCATGTAATTTCCCTGTTCTAAATGCTTTAGGTACTCTCTGATGTCCACAGTAGAATAATCTAAGCGCCTTGGCAGAGCAGGCAAAGGCTAGAGAATCCCACTGTAAGTTGCTGTCCCCCGGCCCTCTACTCCTGCATTTGGTAACAGAGATACCACTCCAGGTCCTCATCATCTGGATGCCATTCTCTCTGCCCAGGGAGGCCATCTTCACTCTGCTTCCAGCATCATAAACCATGGCCCTCCTCATTACTTCTGTCCTCCTACCCAACTCCATAACTGCCTCAAGGGGGCATCTGCCTTTGTGTATAGGAATGGGCTGTGTGTTGACTTTTCACTAGATGTCAAGCCTTCTGAGGACAGATACTGTGTCTTTTCAGCCCGGCATTCCCACAGCTTTACTAAGTCACTTTGCCTATTTGTGGAATAAACAACTTTCCTTTGAACCCACTCAAGTCTATAAGACGAGGTTTAAGCAATAGAAGTTAAGGGCAAAATGGGCAAAATAAGAAAACTAACCTTTTAAAATTGGGTAGTATATGAAATTCTAGATGACATTTTTTATGTCTGAGCCTCAGTTTCCTCATCTATAAAAGGTAAGAATTTACGTAATTAATTAACTCTAAATGATGTCACCCACAGCTAGAAAGAGCTAGAGTCAAAGGCTGACCTCCTATCTCCAGATTCTAGTATATTTTCCTTTTATCCCAGGTCCTCTTTATCATAGGACTAGTCTTGACAATGTAGCCAAAATCTTAGCAACGTGAATTCCTTTATGGTCGTTGAGCCCTACAACTCCAGTTTCAACATTTTGAAAGTGATTTTGTTTGAAAGAAATAAGCACTGGGCACATTACAATTCAGGGACAGCCAACGATGAAAACTACAGATCGTGTGGTACTGGAAATAACACAAGGAAAATCTTTTCTTTTTCTTTCTGTCCTTTATGAAATGTATAAGCCATGGCTGTCTATGCAGCAAAACATTCTTGAGGTATAAGATATCAGTAAATAGATATTCATAATATTCTGAAATATACAACTTTCAAAATTGAAAAAAGAAATTTAAAGGAAATGTGTAATACTAAGAGGATTGGAGACGGTTAATCATTAACAGTCAGAGGAGGAGTTGATAATTATCAATAGCTATATTCACTATGTTGTCTTCTAAGTAAAAAAAATGCATGGAGCTGACTTATGAATTTAGTTTCAAAGAACAATAAAATGCATTTCTAAAGCAAAATTATTGGATCCAGATAAAAATATTTCAGGCCCAATTGTGTGCTGCAAATAATAGACAGAAAATTGTAACTTCAAATATTTCATAATCAATTAAAAAAAAAGACTTCCTTCAGAGTAAAATCATAGTATTTTACAAATTAGAAGATATTTTAACTATCTGAACTTCAGGCACATGGAGAAACTATATACAGTACACAGCTGTCTTTATATTGCCCTTTTTGTTATTTTAAAGTACAGTAAAAAGAGACCAATCTCTATAGAAATGAGATATGTTCTTTTTTGTCAAAAAGAATTGCACTTTCATGATTTCCCACAAAACAGCTGCAAAAATACCTACAGTAGGGCATCTGGAATTCTTAAAAGTGACTTGAGGATTTGTGGCTAATGAAACATTGTGAAATAACACTCACCATGTTGTAAAAACTACCCTTAACCATTTATTGGTATTTTTTAAGACAAAAATGAAAGGTGCCCTAAGCATATTAGCCTAGCTTGATTAGAAGAAAGCACTAACGTGACAAAGAAATAGTGTAAATAAATGTCTTGCCAGAAACAGATCTTGACATAGTAGACATTTAAGTCCCTTTTAAAAGTTATGAAGAACAGTGCAGTAAAATCATAACGTGACGGCTGTCGCTTAAGTGTTTGATCAGATTGCGGGACATCATCAGTAATAACTTTCATGTTCTTAAAAAATGTGGTTTCCTATTGAGACTGAGCATTGTTCCCAGAGGGGAAAAAAAAAGAAGGAATTCTCTTAAAGATGTTTTTCATTTTTACCTCTCGCAAAACAGGACTATCAAAATGAAAGCAATGGCCTTTTCATGAGAACTTGGGTCAAATAAACCACATATTGTTCCATCTTAAAATGAAACATCTGGTTGATTTAAGAAGAAAACGAGCTTAATTATTCTTGAGCATCTAACAGAGAGAGGTTAACTTCAGAATCTATATGTCTTTCCAAGCTAAACATGGAGAGGAAAAAAAAACTATGAAGTTATTTTTGACTCAGGAAAATAGATCTGGAGGTAATTTAGTGAACACAAATTACCAGTGACAAGGGAAGAAATAATTTATTCTCTTGCTGAGTCTTTTCTATATGAGTGGGCAGCGTGGAGCTGTCAGTAGGGAAAAGGCATTTGGTTGGATTTAAAATAATTGAAATCCAAGCCCAAAATCCTATAAGATATCCAGGGTATCATATATAGTTGTGACACTCCTTGGAGAAGTTTAACTTCTAAACTGAAGCATGAGAGTGAAATCATGAGATATAAATTTGGGTAGAAGAGAGTTTGCAACTTGGAGATAAATAGGTCGGAGGGTTATCCAACCTAACATGTTTCTTAACAAATTATTTTATTTTAGCCTCACGTTCCATTTTTTCCTTGGGTTGTCAACCTAAGGGCCTCTTCTCACTTGAGTATGTCTTCCTGGAAGTTCTGTCTCAGCTCAAGCGTTCCTCCCTATGGCCCATTCCTTGAATGTGGACCTTGACTCACTGTTGATAGTCATTACCGGACATAATCCCCTTGGCAGGGTGTTGTCCTTTCCTAGCAGGAACCATAAGACATGGGTGGGATGAGACATTGATTTGGTACCTGACCAAGTTTCCCTCAATGTCTTGTTTCCCCTTCTTCACTTGTGTGTCACTGAAGACCCAAGGGATGATCAGATTTTCCTGAAGATGTGGAACAACTTCAAGACAACTAAATCCTAAGAGAAAAAAACTTAAAAAAAAAAAACTTACAATTATACTTTAAATCTATCTTCTCTCATAGTTTTAGGGGAAAGCACTTATAGTTGAAGGGAAAAGTGCCTTCATAAAGGATCTCCTCCAAGTCACACTCAAGTTATTCACCTTGACCTTGACCACCTGGCCTGTACCTCTCTCCACCATTTCTTCTAATCTCCGTGGTGAAATTCCACATGCCTTTTGGCCCTCACCACAGGCTCACCTCAGGATCTGTCCTTTTCTCTGCCCAGAACTATATTTCCTCAAGTTTAGTACACTTTCCCTTTGGAGGAACAGCAGGCTAGAAGGCATTGTGATTGCTAGTAATTAGCCTTTTAAGTCAATGAAGGAGCCATCTATCTTCCTTTACATGATGGAGACACTGTTGAACACACATACTTTCTATCTCATGGAGACGAACTTTAAATCTCAGAGTGTATCAACTACATTTGGAGGAAGAGAAGTAATTACCTGACTGCACTGTAATTTGCAAAACTGCCCCTCTCCCAGTGGAGTTGTACTCCACGTATTACACAGAGCTCTATTAATGAAATCCCTTAAACTACAACAATGCTCTCATTCTCTCTGTACCATCTACAAGAAATAACCTTACAGCTTTGGGTGGAACGCTCTTTTAACTATACAAATACTCCTCAGACACTTTGAGATTGCCAAATAACTCAAATTCTTATCTGAGGGTCATCATAGTCTTTTTCTGGGGTAAGAAAATTATAGTGACGCCTGAAATTATTTTGTTGATGAAGATTTCATAGCTGGCTATTGGTCATATAATCAAATGCCACGTGAGTAGTCACATGGATAATCTCAAATAATTTATGCTCCAAATGATCTTAATCTAATGATTTATGTATATTGGAAGTGAGCTATGTTAAAAATTTGAAAATCTACTATAACTCAGAGAGCGGTAAAGCTCTACATTTAATACCAAACGCAAGGCTCCCTGAAGACTAGCAGCATATTTGCAACGACTCTTTAATGCTACATCCGTGTTTCTGGGGATTGAAGTGATCTACATCATTAGGAATATTCTGGAACTCAGGCAAGTCCTATCTCCAGCTCTGTGATTCTCCAGCTTGTCTTAAGGGAGAGGTGTGTGTATATGAGGAGGAGGAAGAGGAGCAGCAGCAGCAATATGTGTGTGTGTGAGGGGAGCCGGGAGATGCAACACAGGGAAGGGTTGCCAAATGTTTTTCATGGTAAAGATGGCTCAGGAAAGCCAAGTTTCATCCAGAATCAGGAATGGCTATAGAAGCTCCATATATTCAGAACCCACCTTAAGCAAAACTGTCAATTGTGTCAGCTAAACTTTGTATCGTTTTCTGGGGAAGAAGATCTGGGTCCCGGTGGCAGGAAGGGGAGTCTAAGGTTCACCAAAGAGGAAGCTTGGAATAAGCAGCGTGAGGCCCCATTTCTAGCACAGTTGCCTACACAGTATGGGGTCTACCATGTTTATACCAGAAAAAAGAATTTAATCTACATTGGTAGGTCGGTTGCGTGTGTGTTTAAGGCTACGTGAATGCACCATGTAAGAGAAATGAAGATTTATCTCTACAGCCACTAGAGTTCATTTTCAATTGGATTATGAAAGATAAATAATGTAACTAAAACAAAGACATTTGATTTTATTTCTAAAGGTGATATTAACTTAGGAATTCAAAATACTGACTAAAATGAATGCAAAGTGATCAGGTGATTTTAATATTATGCTGATCAGTCAATCTTAAAAATGAGTGCTACTAATGAGTCTTTTTTTAAAAGGATAAGAACACTGATTCCCAGTTGTTTTGATAGTTTTCTGATCATTCCAAGAACTCTTAAGGAATTCTCCATTTTAAGTCCTCTGAAAAAAATACAGATATTTGTCACTCACTATTTGCTTATTTTAGTCGGGGGATAGAAGGTTAGGTGGAGTCATGAAATAACGCCAAATAATTTAATGTTGCAACTCACTTAATAAAATTAAATCCAGGATACACAAGTCACTGAGTTGGGAGAGAACTTTCTGGAAAAGGTTACAATTAAAGTAAGAGCGCTTCTCATCAAGACAGGGCCTCAGGACTTTGGCACTGAGGCATAGACTTGTTTCCAGGGAAAGAAAAGAAGCTTTACACATTCTTTGAACTTATCTGCACTGCTTCAAAAAAGAGAACGAGATGGAGAGCTAACACCAGAGAAAAGAAAGAAAAGGAGGGAAAGAATGTTAAGGAAACTGTGACGCATAAGGGATAAAAGAAGGAACATCTGCAGGAGAATTTGCAAATTCCTTCACAAACACAACATTTAAATCTTTAAACTTTCCAACACCAACTAGACTGCATTGTTTTAAAAATACCGTTTACTATTATTTTCTATTCTAAATTCAGGAACTTCTTTAAAGAGGAACATGGAGGGGGGAGGGGGGAGAACCATCTTCTTCTGGAACTGCCATTTTAAATCTCAATCTATCATGAATGTTTGGTATGTTGTTTCTCCTGAGAGGGGAAAACAGCTCTAAATGTAACTCCCAGACCTGCTAGATATTCAATTTTGCCCATGCTTTAAACCCAATTAATGTGATATCCAAAGACACCACTTCTTAACAGACCAAACAGATGGTGTATTTCACCTCCTTTGGTTACTAAGGAAAGTTAAGGGATGAATTGGATTTTTCACTGGGCAAACATTAAAAAAAAAAAAAAAAACTTGAAATGATCGTGTCTCATATCCAGCTGGGAGAATGGTGAACTGGCACACAATTAGCTTATAAGATTGACTCGGTTTCAAGAAGAAAAATGGAGGTGAGATCGGTTTTTATACTTAATAATTTAAGAATAAAAGTATATTTTAAGCATAAAAGAATAAGAGAGGTAAGCTAAGGAAATGAAGCTCACCTCTTATCAGAGTAAAGAGATAAAAACAAATTGAAAGCCCCTGAACCATCCCTACTGCGCTAACGCAGTACAAGAAGGGTCCCCATCCCTACGGCAACAGGACAAGCAGGGAGTAGATCAGGCAATGGCATCTGGAATGGCCATGGCCTTATCCATCACTCTTCCTTAATTCCTTGTCACGCTTCCCTCCTCCCCTCCTCCTCTCTTTCTACTCCACCCCTTTCTTCTCTTCACATTATTAGGGGATATTCTGATATGAAGTTAGAGCTACTAAGCCTACACTGAGCCCACAACTGGAATTTAACAACCTCTTCCCCTCTGAGGCTAACACAGGAGTCAGTTTGACAGGAAAGCAGGAGTCTGGCAGTAGCAGGGAAGAGTGGTGAAAGATGCTTGTTATTCCAAACTCTGACGTTCACCTCTACGAGGCATTAGATGATTCCAGTTAGTAAAAATGATCAATTTCTTGGCATCCCTAAAAATACCATGATATATAGCATCAATAAGAATTTGCATACATGTCCTTTAGTAAGTAAAAATATGCACAACTATTCAGTCACCACAGGCCATTTGTGATGAACCTAGCCAGTAGCTTGTTTGCTCACAGGAAGTATCAGTTACATCATGAAAAATTACAAAATGCTGCTCTCACAGCTCTCTTCTTCTGTGTCTTCCCCATCCCTCCTAGGTAATTGGTTATCAGTGTGTGGACCTCACAGGTCTCACAGGTCAATGCCTGATGCTATAGAAAAGGTCTTAGTCACTCACTTAGCTCCACACCAGACTGCCTATATCAAGGGCAGGAGGAAATGTGGCTCACCCACTCTTCTGAATATGATCCTAACTTTTCCTGCCAAATGAATAAGTTGAAATAATAATAACAATAATTTATCTGGGTGGAAATTTTGGTGCTCTGTGACAATATGTACCAGCAGATGATTTGATGATGCCCCCCAATAACAAGCTTTTTGACATTAACACTACTCAAACAAGAACATTAATAAATGTTCCTTTCTCCTAGTATCTCTTATTAAGTGCAGGCAGTAAATCAATTGTGCTGATTATATTCCACTGACCTGAAATGAGTGTTCTTCAGATTATCACATTTTTTTTTTAGATCCTGGCTGTGTAACCATCAATAACTATTCACCTACAAACTGTGTAACTTACCAAAATCTCTCAAAGGCAATTCATAGGCTTCTGAAACACTCCTGAGTGAGATAAAAACTAGCATAATTATATTTATCAGGGTCCACCGAGGATGGCAGAAACCACTGGGAGTACATCAAAGAGAGAGAATTCAATTTCTTACATAGATAATAGATGCTAAGAAGCTGCACCAGGCACAGCGGTATAACCCAGAGGTCGGCACGAGCAGGGAGCTGCCATGTCTCCAAGGCTAGAGGGACAGAAAGAAAGATTACTGTTACCTGACCCCAAGGGTCAGGTCACAAGAACCAGTGAGAACCATGGCAGCCAAGTGGGTAATGGAGGTGTGCAGTTGGGAGATGCTGCTTGAGGCAAAGCGAGACGGGAAAAACATCTTGGATTCTCCCTTCTTTCTTCCTCCTCTGACCCCCCACGAGCACCTCCCCTCAGCCAAACCCTACTGAAAGATAGCTTACAAGGAAGCCTGCGAAACTCAGTCAGCAGGGTGAAGTGCCCAGTGATGCAGAAGAGGGGAGAGAAGGGGAAGGACAGGATCTGGGTCTGGAGCCAATGGCTCAAGGATGGCATAATGATGGAGTGTCAGCTTAGTTAACGTTAGTGCTAAGTGCTAAATACATTCAGAAGAGAGAGGCACTGTTGTCCCTGACACATTATAATGTATGTGTTCAAAACAGTTTATGTCACATATGCATTTAGCTATGCACACATATATCAGGATGACTCAGAAGTCACAAGAAGCTCATACACAAAATGGAGAACACAAACATTTGAAATGACATCAAATCATTTTAGACGCATTTCTCTGCAGCACTGCCTAAACAATCAAAAGGGATCACTCTGCACATGTGTAGTGTTGAAATCAGCATCCTGAACCCAAGGCAGCTAACCACTTAATCTTCCTTCTCTTTGGGAAAGCAAAGGTTGGCAGCCTTGGGAAGCTGGCTGCCCACGGAATGCACATTTCCCACCAATCTATTTCGCCAACCCTTCTTTCCAGTTCTCGGAGCCTATGGTGTCTGGCTTGCGGCTAGACCACAATTCTGACAGCAATTGTAAGCAGGGTCCACGCCAGGCTGACCTCACCGTGATGATATCAGAGCTGAGGCTAGGTTGCCAGTCTCGACATGTTGATGTCAAAGCCAGCCCACTCCTCCAACCTGCTTGTTTTGTTGGCTAAAATAATTGGCCAACATGAAACCAGGTACTAAAGACCAAATGATTGTTTAAGGCCCCAGTAGACCAGTTTCCCAGCAGCTACTCAAAGTAAGCACTTAATAGCACATCATGTACAGTGAGGCAAGATATTGGAGTCAGAGAGATCTAGCTCCAAATTCCAAGTGCTTGCTAGCACTGTGCCACTGGGCATCTCAAGCCATGCGTCTGTAAATAGGCATCATGAGGTTAGGATTAAGGGTGTGGTGCACACGTAAGCCAGTACACTCTAGGGTAGAGGGCGCGTTCAGCCCACAACATCTTCTGAAAGTGCGAATGCTCAATACAAATTAATCATCAATAATAATGATAATCCTTGGCCGGGTGCTGTGGCTCACGCCTGTAATCCCAGCACTTTGGGAAGCTGAGACAGGCAGATCACGAGTTCAGGAGTTCAAGAGCAGGCTGGCCAACATGGCAAAACCCTATCTCTACTAAAAATACAAAAATTAGCTGGGCTTGGTAGGGCATGCCTGTAATCCCAGCTACTCAAGAGGTTGAGGCAAGAGAATTACCTGAACCCAGAGGTTTCAGTGAGCCAAAATCATGCCACTGCACTCCAGCCTGGACTACAGAGCGAGACTCTGTCTCAAAACAGAACAACAACAACAACAAAAAGAATTCAGAGACTGCAAACTTCAAATGAGATTAATATTTCCTAAGGCAGCACTCTCCACGTATTACATCTTACATAAGTAATACTGCTTGTTACATCCTATTACATTCTTAACATTGCTCTCTTCTCCTTTCTTCTTCTTCAGCTTCCTTGCCCTTCTGTTTTTTCCTTCTTGCCATATGTAGCTGTACCATGAGATTAGACACATGAAATTATTTGTAGCAAAGTATCCAACAGGCCATCTAAAAACTGTGAGTCATATCCAAGTAATTATTTTAAGGATTTTGTTATTTCAAAATTTGAGAAATCTGCATATGAGAAGAGTCTAAAAGCTAGGCAACTGATTTTCTTTCAGGGGATATGTTGACATATTCAGCAAATAATTTCCAAAACACCATGAGATGTTTGAAGTTATTTTTCTCTCTAGACAACTGTGTGGCTAGAAAATCACATTTGTGCAGTATGTTTTCTTAGATTGGCTTGCCGGGTGACCAGAAATAAAAAGCAGGTTCTTAAAAATTACCTCTTCCAATGCCTATCTCTCCCTAGTCGAGGGCCTTCAGTGAGTTCCAACTGTACATTTTTTGCTTTAACGCACTGTGTGGCCTTGCTCAGTTTAGATTTGAACCCAGTTCAAAAAAGCACAAGTCCAGGAAAAGATTGTGCAAGACTTTCATGTTTACGCTGCACTGTACATTCTTAGCAATACTAGCCACGTCATCCATACACTTCAATCTAAATTTTATAAGATTACCAATCAACTTTTCAGCGAATATTACACATTTCAAGGGAAGAATGCAGAAAATTATTGAAAAGCAATATTTTCCAAGAAGTTTATAGATGACAATGAGCACGAGTGCATTTGTGAAATCAGTGAAGCAAATATCTGTGGAATGTCTCCTTTGGCCTCACACTGTTGCTACGTGCTCAGAGAAACACACAAGTGAGTGAGACCTAACTCTAATACTTACATTAATACACTCTAATATTTAATGCTCTAATACTGTAATGCTGTACTCAAAATACTATATTATTCCATTTAGTGTCATAAAAAGAACAGCCATTTTACTATGCTCACCGATTGTCTGGATCAGTACATTGGACATGTCATAGGAAATCAGATGGGAGAGACCCATTTTTACTCTACAGCATCTGAGGTCTTAGCTCGGAAGACCTGAACAGCTACAGGTGAACTGACCAGCTGATCAATTGCAGGGGGATGGAGTCATGTGGATGCTTCTTTCAACCCATCTGACATTCGGCGTGGGATGATTTGAAGGCAGGGCTCAGTTGGAACTGCAGATTGGAACACCTACTTCTGTCACCTCTCTGTGTATTTTGGGAGGGTCCTCCCAACATGGCAGCCTCAAAGTACTTGTACTTCTTAGGTGGCAGCTCTGATCTCCTAGGGCAAGTGTTCCCGTGCACAAGGCAGAAGCTAGATCACCCTTTGTACCTGGCCTTGGAAGCATTACTTCTGTTGTATTCTACCGATCAAAGCGGTCACAAGCCTGCTCAGAGTCAGGGGTGGGTGGAACATAGACCTTACTCTCCATGGAAACAGTGTTAAAGAATGTGTAGCTATGTTTAAAATGGCCACCGAGGGCTCTTATTGAGACCTGCATTCTACAGGTAAGAAAACTGAGGTATGGAGATGCAAAGTAACTTGTGCAAGATTTACTTATTAAGCAAGAAGTAGAGCAAGTGACAAACCCAGCCCATCAGGCTCAAGAGCCCATGTTCTTTCCTAGTAGCTATGCTGCCTCTTACTTCAGTCTTGCCATTTATTCAACAAATGTCTGTGGGGGTTTGTGTGCTGGTCTCTGTTCAAGCCTCAGGGGATCTAGCACTAAACAAACTATATAAATGCCCTTCTCTTAGCATTTTACATTCTGTTTGTAGGTGACAGATAATAGAAAACTAACTATATAATATATCAAGTGATAAGGGCAAATTAAAAAACCAAGCAGAACAAGGCAGGTGGAGAGTCACAGCTAGTTACTCGACTAATGTTATTCCATGTAGGGAGGTCACGAAAGGCCTCTGTGAAGATGAAACAGTGACATGATTAGAATAATAGTAGTAGTCCATCATGTGGATTTCTGGAAGGATTGGTATTTAAGGGATATCACGTCCAAAACTTTGATGGAGTGGGAAGGACAGAGAAAGTTTAGGTCCACTGACAGCAGAGTGAACGGCAGGAACAAAGGACAGGATTTGGGAGCCTGCTTGCCAAATATAAGCTACGACACGGTCACCTGAAGGTCTCCAGCAGACTGCTTGTGGGCCAGTGAGAAGAGGTGAGGTCCTGTGGGCCACTGTAAGGGCTTTGGCTTTGACTTGGAATGAATTGGGGGAACCATTAAAGGGAACTGAGCAGGGAAGTGACATGATCTGAATAGTTCATGAGGAACAAGGGTAGAAGCAGGGACAAGTCAGGAAGCTGTTTTCATAGTTTAAGCCAAAGATTAGGTTGGTTGGGCCATAATGATCAAGTTCAAGGCAATGAAAAATAGAAAGATTGCTGATTGATTTTGAAAGTAAAGCACAAGGATTTGGTTATGGGACTATGGAAGAAATGGGAGGTCAAGAATCGCTTCAGAGCTTTGTCCTGAGATGTAACTTGCTGAGATGGAGAAGAGGACGGGGGAGAAGTAGGTTTGGGGGAAATGGAAATTCGGGCTTGTGCTTTTGATGTGCTTCATTGACAGTGACTCTTGGACTTCTAAGTGGAGATGTCGGGGAGGCAGAAAAACAAATCTGAAACTAAGTGGGGCAGCCTCCTTGAATGAAACCTTGGAGTCCTCCTCCCTTCCTTCTATTACAGTGGGTAGCTAGTCAGGCATGAGCAGGGCAGGACAGAGCTCCCCTAACCGGGAGTGTCAGGTCACTGTCAGGTGATGGTCAGGCAGTTGTTACAGTTTCTTTAAATTAATAATTGGTCACTGCCAGCACCAGGGAAGGACAGTCTCCCAGTAGATAGATAAAAACCCTGAAATTGATGACTGGCGGCTTCCTGATAAGATCTCAGGAGTTGGGGGAGTGAGCTCAAGCATATGCATTAAGAGGCAAAATGGTGGAGTTTATCTGGTATAAGACCTTCTAGGAACACTCACTGGTAGGGGAAGAACGCCTCAAGTGAGCATGCACACAGCTCCAATAGACACACTGGGCGTGTAGCCCCCCCCAAGTGCCAGCAGCAGACACACCATGCACGCGCACAGCCCACCCCAAGGGAAGAATCAGGACAACTGGAGGAGAAGGAGTGCAACCCCCCAGAAGCTTGCCAACGTATAATACGCGAGTCCAAGGTCAACCAGTGCACTTGATCTCTCAGGTCGCCCACTTGGCCCTCTTCCAAATGTACTTTACTTCCTTTTGTTCCTGCTCTAAAGCTTTTTAATAAACTTTCACTCCCGGTCTAAAATTTGCCTCGGTCTCTCATTCTACCTTGTGTCCCTCAGTCTAATTCTTTCTTCTGAGGAGGCAAGACTTGAGGTTGCTGCAGACCCATTCGGATTTGCCTCCACTAACATACTTTGGTGCCATGTGATCCAGAAACATTCCATTGCTGACACTTCCTTTATTTATTTTTCCTGTCAGTTACTAAACACTGTCATTATTTGCCTTGAAAACAATGTTTCTTGCCTGCCCTTATTTTTATATTTACTGCTCCCTCCTTGTGCATAAGTACTCTTTTCGTTCGGCAACCTTATTTTAATTAGTACTGCTGCCTCTCCTCCCTCCAATCAGTCCTAACAGGATAATCTTTCTCTCTTTTTTTTTTTTTGAGATGGAGTCTCGCTCTGTCACCCAGGCTGAAGTGCAATGGTGACATCTTGGTTCACTGCAACCTCTACCTCCCAGTTCAAGCGATTCTCCTGCCTCAGCTTCCTGAGTAGCTGGGATGACAGGTGCTTGCCACCATGCCAGGCTAATTTTTGTATTTGTAGTAGAGACAGGGTTTCACCATGTTGTTAGGCTGATCTCAAACTCCTGACCTCGTGATCGACCCGCCTCAGCCTCCCAAAGTGCTGGGATTACAGGCGTGAGCCACCAACTGTGCCGGGCCTTAACAGATTAATCTTCAAATGCTACTCTCTTGTCACTCATCAGCCCAGAAACTTCCACAAGCATCCAAATTTCCTTAGCGAGAGTCCTCAGACTCCAGTACGCAGAAGAAATCACTGTAGACAGTACTGTGTGGGGGTTTTCTGAAGGCTCCACTACCAGAGTCTTCTGCAGGTCCAGGAGAAGCCCAGGAATCTGCATTTATGAAATAACCCAGGGAAGAGTTCTGTTCAGGTTCAAGATATGCCGCTGTGGTGGTAAAGGGGTCTTCTTGCTTCAGGTTACTGGTGAGTCTGTAAAGGACAGGGTCTTTCTCACATTCAGCTAGAGCAGCACAGCACCAGCGCACGGCAGATGGGCAATAAAGAGTCATATACACAGAACTGCATGAGTTTCTTTTCTAGAGCCAGCTTTGGATCCCTGTGGCACTTCGTGTGTGCTCATAGGTATTAGACAAATGAAGCATCTCATCTGTGGTTTGATTTAATTTAGCAAGTATGTGTGTCATGCTAGATACTCAACTCTTCAGTTAATCATTTCATGCTCTGAACTTCCTTTTACAGGTTAAGAAACTTGATTCTCGGTGAGTTTAATTCCTGTAAGGCTGAGATTCAAACCCTGGCTATTTTAGTGTCTGTGCTGATAACCAACCACCTCCCCTGGGGAAGTCCCCAATAGGTAACTCTCATTTCTATTAAAAATCCTGAAAAAAGTTACTTTTACTCACTTTTTCCACTATTTCCTCATGTTCTCTTCTCAATTTACTATAATCAGATTTTATCTCACCATTTTACTTGTCAACGTCACTAATGACCCAAATCTTGCTCTACCCAATGCAATGGCCACGTCTCAGTCCTCAGCTTATGTGACCTCTCCACAGCACTGGACGTGACCAATCACCCCCTTCTTTCCAAAGTGCTTTCCGATATTTTCAAACTTAGTCTTTCTCTTATCTCCATATATGCATTCATTTGGTTGTTCAAAAAGCATCTCAAACTAATCCTGCCCCAAGAACACTTCTAATTTCCCACCCCCAAAACCTGGTTAATTTGAATCAGAGAAGTCAGAATATAGCACCTAGCACTCAAAAGCAATGGGAAAGAGAAGAGATTCAGCCCACCAACATTGTGCTTTGCCACTGATGAGGTACGGTACCCGCTGGTTAGGCATAAATGGCACCTTGAACTGTTTTTTCTATCTAGTAGCTCCGTGACTCATTCCACAAAGCTCAAGTTCTCATTAAAGCTTGTTACATTATGCCTAAGAGACTTTTCTACACATAAGAGAGACATTTTATTCACGATCATTTTAAAACTGATGCTATGCCCAGAGAAAAGGTGGGCATTGAGGAGAGAGCAGAATCAAAGGGGATCAGCTAAGTGACCCCAGAGCCTAATCTTGCCCTATTATCTGTGGATACAAATGTAATATGAAGTGTATCCAACGTCAATCTCATGATGGTAGCAACCGAAATAGAGGCCGGTTCCTGGGAAATAGAACAAGACCGCGGACAGGCAGTGGGGCGCCTCGCTCCTCCTTTCAGAGAAGCGTATGGTTACCGGTTGCTTCACGTTTAACTGCTGTGGACCAGTGGGTTCTCATCAGCTGTTTCTCTCTGCTCCTCTCTCCAGCTAAGCTTGCTCTGTTTGCACACGGCCTGTCCTGTCAGCCAGCTCCCAATCCATTCCACATTTCAAGCCAGTCTCCATGTCTCTTGGTTCAAAGACCAAAAAGAGGAATCAGATTGGTTGCTAGACAATGGGTTGGCTGACCTTGAGTCAGACACCATACCTGTGGCCATTAAAAGTCAGGCTGTGTTTTTCAAACATGAGCATCTGGGCTTATAAGATTCATGAATCTGAGCATTTCTCAGTGAAAGGAACTATCTTATAGTAAATTCCAATGGTGTGGATTGTGTAATGACAGATAGCAAAGCAAGATCATGTTTTCCTGATAGATTCTTCTTGAGAATAAACTTTACTTATAATAATTACTGAACATTACAGAGGTAGGAGTCAAACGTACTGTCAATAAAGCACTGAAGTTAAAGGAGAAAGACTGAATTGAAAAAGACAGGTGGAAGTGAAGAAGGAAGGAACATAATTCACTATGTGCAATGTCTCTGAGTACACGTATACACGAGACTGTAGATCAGCAGAGAAGGAATGAATCAATTTTTAGAGAAACAAAAATGCCAAGGGGAAAAATAGGGAAATATTGGTTGGATGACAGCCAGTTTCTCAGCTCCAGACATCTGGAGACAAGACACGGAAAGGTGAGGAGCTGCCCTTGCTGCAGTTCTTGACTCCGGGTGGCTGGTTACTGGGGATATTTACATTAAATTAACGTGGCTGGCTATGGCTGTGTTCAGCACTTGGATACGCGGTTAAATAATCAGTGTGGTTTGGCTGCTGGTTTCTTTACTGTGGTTAAATAATTGGTGTTGTCTTGGTTGCTAGCTACTTTAAAAATGTATATGTGCACTTGTTTCTCTCTCTTTTTCCCTCCCTCTTGAGCAATTTTGACAAGCCCTTGGCAGAAAAGCGGCTGATCAGCTTTTAAAGGGAGGCTTTTCTTCCACCTTGTTTTTGCTTCCCCCAGATGCTTCTCAAGGATTTGAGGCTCTTAGAGACCTTTCCTCCAGAACCTAGAAGGTTCTAGGAAAGAATTCAGTTCACTTTTTTTGTTTGTAGAATAGAGATAAGGCTAAGCCTGAGGGCATCTGCCCTTTTCAGGGAATTCCAGCAATGGGCCTTGCTTTTGTAATGATGGGTCACTGGGTTCTCAGATTTAGCATAAGAATGGGGAAAGGAAATGATAAGAGTCACTGGATAAAATGATCTATGAACAAGCATTTCCTCCTGTGTTGGTTATTGCTAGACCTCTAGAACAGAGACCAGCTTCTGACACAAACTGGTGCAAAAATGAGGTGGCATGGTACCATGATTCAAGATTGTCATAACTTCTCTTCTAGAAAGTTGGTTCATTTGGTCACTTTGTTAATGTGTTGAATAATTGTTAAACTACCACAAACTGCTCTACCCTGGGACCATAGGAAGCCTTCTTCTTTCCATATGGCTCTGGCCCTTCCCTTCCTTCCAAAACAAGGGTCAAGAATGGGTTTGAGGATACAAGAAGGGACGATTAACCCTCTTAGAGCAGCAAACGGGCTGGGACACTGAGGCAGTAGATAGCTCAGGTTCAGAGACAAGCCTCCACCTGACAAACACAACACATGCAAATGAAAGCAAAGTCTTCTCTGGCTGCTCAGAAACCACGGGATTTTCAGGTTCCACAGTGTATGGAAACTCCATGCTCTGAATTTGGTCAGATACATAATGGAAACTGGTGTTTCAGAGTGGGAAGTTATGGAGGAAAGAGCAAAGTTTTGTTTCTCAAATATATCTCATCAATGATAGGATAATTTCATCTCAAACAGAAGTCGAGATATTTTATGTCAATCATTCAGTGATTATTCAGATAAAAAAATGTTGATTTTTTTTTTCTAGTTTGTCTCCAGTGAAGGGGGAGGGAGTTCCTAAAATTTTAATGGAAATCTGGGAGGATTCTTCAGAATTAACTGATTCTGCCATTTTAGTAAGAAATCTTATTTGTCTTCATAAGAAGGAATAATTTTTTGACAATTACTGATGAAGTGGAAGAAAACACAAACATTTAATCAAGCCTGTTGGCACTGTGCTGTGTACAATGGACAGGGAAGTGGGGGATGACAGAGGACAGGGGCCTAGGAGAGCACTTTCACTTGTGAGTTGGATGATGTTGGCTCACTTAACTTCCTTGTACTTAAATGTATTCAATCTTTACCTTATTAATTTCCTGAGGACTTAAATAATAATGTGTGACTTACATATAATAAAAGAAATTAAAATTAAAGCAACAATGAGATATAATTTTCACTTATCAGATTGGCAAAGATCCAAAAGCTTAATAACATGTAATGTTGGAGATGATATTAGAAAACACTCTCATACACTGGCACAACTTTTACAGAGAATAATCGACCTATCAGAGATACATAGAACAATTGATCTAGCATAGTTTAAAATGTACCTCCTCTTTGACTCAGTCATTCCACTCCTACGAATGTAACCTATGGCCACATTAAAATATTTATGAGATGACAAATGGGCAAGAATATTCATTGCCACATTGGAAAAACAAAGAGTTTGAATTTAAATATTCAACAACAAGGGACTAAGCGACTGCTTAAATAATTTATGGAATATCCAAAAGTGGAACACTACATTACTTATCAAAAAAAATAAGCAAGTAATACATCAGATTTTTATAAAGTGGCTTGGAACAGTGCCCAAAATATACTGTTAAGTAAAAAAACAAGGCAAAGGTTGTTTTTAAAAAGATTCTTATATATGTGTATACATGTAATATCTCTGGAAATGCATGCCAGAAATTAGTAACAGTGGCTGAGGGAAGTGGCAGTCTTGGTGCAAAGGTAAGTGGAAGCTTGTTAAAATTATACAATAAAAAAAAACCTTTTGCATTTTGTACTATATGAGTGTAAAGGACTTTGATAATTAAATGCATGTCTATGCATGAAATAAAGATATGTAACCTAAGGTCACCTATCACAAACTTCACTAATCAGGAGAAAAGCAGACCAGAGTGCTTGGCCCAGGGCAAGTACCCAAGAAATATTTCCAGATGAATAACTGAATTATAAAAAGTATTGTATCAATATAAATAGTCATCATTTGGAGAGACGTGTACCACAGAGAGACCAACTTTTGGATTCAAATGGCATCACTTTACTTTTGTTTATAAAGGACAAAAAAGGAATACTAAATCCAGAAGCTTTACGAGGTGAAGCTTTAAATGAAAAGATTGGCTAAGGTCCCTTGTAGATTAATACAGAATGCTTCTGGGGGTTTAGGGCGGTGAAACTGTATGATATTCTAATGGTGACTACGTGACATTATACATTTGTCAAAACTCATAGAATGAACAACACAAAGAAGGAACTAATGTAAATTGCAGGCTTTAGTTAATAACAAAATATCAATATTGGTTCATCAATTGTAACGGGTGTACCACAGTAATATAATACAGAATGTAAATAATGAAGGAAGCAGTTGAAGGAAGGAGGAACTGTGTGGGAACTCTCTGTACTTCAATTTTTTTAAAATTGCAGTAAAACTAAAAGTGCCTTAAAAGAAAAGTCTAATAATAAAGGAAGAAAAGAGGAACAAAGTTGGAAGACTTGAAAAAAAATTCTTCAACTTCCTAGAACATACAGTGGGAACTCAATCTTTGGATTCAACTGCATCCAAGTCAGTGAGAAATGAGAAGTGTGCAGGCAGATTTAAAATTTAGGAAAAGTGTGAACTCATCAATAAGTGTTTGATGAAGTCCTAGGATATATATTTCATTAAAATGAATTACATGGCTTGTAATCTTTATCAATAAGATTATAGATTTCTTCCAAGACATTTATGACAATTACAGATTTTCAGCAATAAATATGAAAGTAATTATAGTATTTTTCTCAAATTGGTTAGAGAAGTATTAACCTGAAACATAAATTTTGTAGAAGTTTGTTGCTAGAATTTTTTTTTTTTCTTTGGGATAGGTTTTTCTTGGAGGCCTATTGTCTTTATATAAATCCCCACAAGATAAAAAGCAGACTTTTGGGGCATTTAATAAGTTCTCTTACAAACTATGTTATTTTTATTTAGAAAACAATTTATCTAGATTTATGAAAGAATTATTTAAAAGTTTCTTCTTAATTTCAGTCTTGGCTTCAGTAGTGAGAAGCTAGATTTGGAAATAAGGCCTAGCATGGCTTTGAAACATACTAATTATGCATGTTGTAGAATTGGTCCCAATTATTGGAGAATTTAGCAGGTAATGTCCAAATGTGTCTAAGGTGCTCTCTTGGAAAACAAAAGAAAAACAAAACAAAACAAAGAAAGCCAATTGCTCTTAGCAGAAATATAGTTGTACAGCGAACTGCAATCCACTGAGGTTGAAGCATGTTGTGCCTGAAATGTTCCATGTTGAATCTTGCCATTGGTTTTAAGTCTCGATTTCATTAATATCTCTTTTCAAGAAGTGTGAACTCAAGTTTCCTGATAATTGGAGCTCCTACTAATTTTGCAGGGATTTCCTCCTGTTATTAGATATTGGAACTGAGCCAGGATCTTGATCTCCACAGTCCCAAAGCAGTGAAGTGAGGGTGTGTTTTCTGCTCCACAGAGAACAGCAGGCTGATGGTGTTAAACAGCTGCTCTGTCTCTATTGATACACTTATCAGTGAAAACAGGATTGTGTTGTCATTATGCATCCTGGAGTTGTTATCCACATTCTTTGAAGAATTAGAAGTTTTGTTCTTCTAATTCTTCAAGAATTAGAAGTTTGAAGAATTAGAAGAATTGTTCCTTCCATTTTTATTAATCTTTATGCAGCACCATATCTTTATGTTCCTGTACCCAACAACTTATTTACCTCTAAAACCAAAGAAAATAACCAGTATCCAGTTCTTTTTTGTGCTTTAAAGTGTATATTTCACAGTGCTTCACAAATTGTCTGTTCTGAAACTGCAGAATGTTTTTGTCTATCACAGATACTTTGTAAAACAAAATTTTTTAAGTTACTAGAAAAAAGAATACCTACAAAATAGAAGACTCAAATTTTACGATTAGCTTCAACTGACATCACATTGTTCTTTTAGATTGCTATAAAAGTATGCAAATGCATGTTCTAATGAGCTGGAGTTATAGATTTTTTCCAAGACATTTATGGCAATTACAGATTTTCAGCAATAAATATGTGAGCAATTGTAGTATTTTTCTCAAATTGGTTAGAGAAGCATTAACCCGAAACTTACAAATTTTGTAGAGTTTGTTGCTAGAATTTGTGTGTGTGTGTGTGTGTGTAGTTTTTTTTGTAGGTCCATCTCATCATGGACCATTACAAAGCCCTGAATCCCATTTGGGGAGACCTGGTGTAGTGGCTGATTTTTCTCATCATGACAGCTTTGGTTTTCCTTCAGGAAGCACTCTCTCTCTCTCTCTCTCTCTCTCTCTCTCTCTCTCTCTCTCAGGAAGCTGTCTCTCTCTCTCTCTCTCTCAGCTCTCTCTCTCTCCCTGCCATCTCTTTCATTAAGGTACATGGGCACATGGCTCAGATCCATTGAGATTCCAAAACTTGTGCTAGAACTTTTGGAGAAAAAAAGTAATTATTTCTATTGGAATTGCTCGAATGTAGACAGTGTCCTTCCTTATCAGTATTTTTTATTATTGGAAAGATTCTCAGGAATGGCCTGGGCCAAATCGTATTTGTATTTTACATTTTAAAGGTATTGCTAAAAAAGAATCCAACATTTCACATTTACACTAGCAACATGTGAACATACTTTTATAAGAACTGGCTGTCAAAGTCCTTTCACATTTGTCAGTCTATGGAGTGTTAATGTAATATTTCACTTGTTTTCTAATTTCCTTTCATCTAACTACTAGTTAATTTAAACATTTTTTCACTTGTTTGCTGACCATTTGGATTTATGCTTCTGTGAATTGTCTGTTTATATCTTTTCCCAATTTTCTCTTAGACTGTCCTTTTCCCGTAAACTTCTTTTTTTTTTTTTTTAAGACTGAGTCTCGCTCTATCACCTAGGATGGAGTGCAGTGGCGCGATCTCAGCTCACTGCAACCTCTGCCTCTCAGGTTCAAGCAATTCTCCTGCCTCAGCCTCCCAAGTAGCTGACATTACAGATGTCTGGCACCACATCCAGCTAAGTTTTTTATTTTTTTTTTTAAATAAAGGTGGGGTTTCACCATGTTGGCCAGGCTGGTCTCGAACTCCTGACCTCAAGTGATCCGTCTACCTTGGTCTCTCAAAGTGCTCTGATTACAGCCATGACCCACTGCACCCAGCCCTTTTACTATAAATTTATAAGAGCTCTTTGTTTACTAAAAAATTTGTCTTTTTCATCCACTATCTTAGTTTGGGCTGCTATAACAGAATATCATAGACTGGGTGGCTTAAGCAACAAACATTGATTTCTCATGATTCTGGAGCAAGATCAGGGTGTGAGCATGGTGGGGTTCTTGATGAGGGCCTTCCTCCTGGTTCACAGATGGCTGCCTTCTATCTGTATGCTCACATGTGGAGAGAGTCTCTTCCTCTTCGAAAAGGGCACTAATTTCATCAGGGAGCCCCAACCTCATGACCTTATCTAAACCTAATTACATCCCAAAGGCCCTACTTCCAAACAGCATCATATTACAGACGGGCTTCAACCTATGAATTCTAGAGTCTGAGAAGTAAAAAAGTTCCCCTCCAAAGTTTCCTTTCTTGTTTAAGAAAAATTCCTAAGTGTTAGAAATAATCGTTTGTTTTAAATACTTTCTTCAAAAACCTTCTTGCTTTTTTTGCTAGTAGCTCTTTGTTAAGCCCTATCCTATGTAGCTGTTAAACATGCTTACAGGCACATAGTACATTCTATGTCCTTGTACTTTAACCAAGATATCTGTGCTGGATGTGCTCACAGGCATATCCCAGCTTGCAGCCTATGCCCCTTCCTTATTTGGACTTTCTTTTTTGCTCTCCATTGCTTTTATCTCTTTAGAAAAGTTTTAAGTTATTAGCCAATTGTGTTTTAGTTTAGACTGTGATGTCTGGCTCTAGCCAATGGAGATCAGACACGACAGTAAGGACAACCCCAAATGCATAAGGAATAAATATGTCTGCTTTTCTTTGTTCCTTGTACTCTCGTGGGCAAGATTGCTAACAGGGGGTATCCTTTCTGCAGGAAGTAAAAAGAATTGCTTTGCTGAGCGATCCTTTGTCCCAGTACTAATTTTTTCTTTGTAGCACCAAAAAGAAAAATTTTACACATAGCATGGAGGAACACGAACATTCAATCTAAAGCATCTGCTGTAGAAATATTTCTTTGAGATCTATGGTTTGTCAACTGACTTTGTCTCCAGTATCTTTTCCATGTACAATTTCTAAATTTTTATGTAGTTAAATATGTTTGCTTTTTTCTGTTTCTTCTGTTTTTCTAGTCTTGATTAAAAGAATTTTCCCAAATTCTAGGTTATATATGTCATACCCTAGATTTTCTTATTTTGTTTTTATTTTTTATATTTAAATTTTTATCTGGAATTTTTTTTTAATATTATCTTTCACATGGCCAGTTTGCCAGTATCATTTACTGAAGAGGCCAGAGTTTTCCCACTGACCGAGTTATTATTACCTTTGTGAAATTAATATATGACAAAGGTTATGGCTTAATCAACCCTTAATTTAATTATTAAGGCTACATCATATATATGTTCTGATACCTCTGATACATATTTAAGTTTTGTACTTTCCTTAGGTATTTGAGTCATTCCCATTTTCATGTGAATTTTCATACAATTTCATCTAATTCCAAGAAAAACTCTGTTGAGGCTTGAGAACTGCATTAAATGTATTTATAATTTTGGAAAATTAACATTTTATTGTTTTTATCCTTTCTACATATTCATGTTTCTTGTTTTAGTTCTTATACTTTATAACTTGATTTCTATGGGCCCAAAGTCTTCTTAGTAAAATTTATTTCTCAATATTTTATCTTTTATCACAATTATACATGAAGTATTTCTCCAAATTTCCTTCTTATATGTTTACATCTAGAATACAGAAAAGTTATTTTTATATTCATATGGTATGTAAATGTTATACCAAAATTTCACATTAAATCTAGCAATTTTTTAAGTCCCTCTTGGGATTTCTACACATTCAAACCTATCATTCAGTATTTCAGTTAGTGATGGACCAGGTTATGCTGTTGTCACAAATAACATTAAAACCTGAGATCATCATGATCGAAATTTGTTTTCCCTCATGCAAAAAGTGCTTCAGACCCAGGGCAGCTGTGCTTCCAGTGTAGAACGTGCAGTACAGGCTAGTTTGACTTTATGGTACGTCCATAACAAGGAGGGGCTGCTAGGCTCAGCAAACAGTGATGGATAGTGCTGGAAGATGTTAGCACCAGCGATCAAACATTCTTTCCTAGAAGTGATGGTGGTCACTTCCAATCACAGCCCACTTGCTAGGACCAGTCACGTAGTCCTGCCCAACCGCAAAGGGACTGGAGAAATATAGCCTTCTATGTGGCAAGAAGGGGCAAGGAGAACCAGAAATACACACAAGTGCTAGTAATATTTGCCACATTTGCAAAAAGAGATAGTTTTATATCTTCTTTTCCAATGTTTATGTCTATCTTTACATTTTTTTGTCTTACTACACTGGTTAAAACTTCTAAGGAAATACCAAATGGTAATGATATTAACTAACCCTGTTTTATTTCCAATTTTAATTCAGATGGCTCTAGCACTTTGTAATAATATGTTTGCTACTAGTTGCTGGTTGGTATTTTTCATATTACATAATTAGGTTCTACCTACTCCTTCTTTACTCAAAGTTTTTATCAGGAATGGCTGCTGATTTTATCATGTCTTTTCAGCACTTAAGATAATATATTTTTCCTCTTTAATGTGTTAGTGTAGCAAATTATGTGGCTACATTTCCTGTATTTGGATCTGTAAACTAAATCTCTCTTGGTCTTAGAGTGCTATTATTTTGAAAAACTGAAGAGTCTTAGGACTGTAGTGTCTGCACCTGGACTGGTGGCACCCCAAGTGGCCAGCCACTCACCCATGGCTTGTCTGACCATGAGACCCAATGACACACAAGGAGGAAGCTGGAAGTCAGCTGCTGACTACAGTTACAAAGAGTATGTGCACATAGAAAGAGGCGGTGAGATTACCTGTATTATCCAGGAGCAGAGCATCTAAAGGGAGACTTTCTCTCGTAATCCCTTAAAGCAGCCAGAAACATATCTCTGCTAAAGAGGCCAACATACCAAAGGCCCTGGATAGACAGATAAAGGGCAGGATGGAGATGCCATGGTAGATACACAGAAGAGAAATTCCAGTTTGTGTTTATGTGTGTGCATGAATGAGTATGTGTGATTGCAAGCATGTGTATATGTTAGCGCTTGTGTGTATGTTTGCCTGCATGAGTGTGAACATGTGTGCATCCATATATGTATGTGAGTACATGCGTATGTATGTGTATGTGAGTGTATGTGTGTATGTTCTTGTATGTTTGTGTTTGGGGGCACAGGCGGGAATAGATGGGTTTAAGTATTTGGAATGGATCTTTCAAACCGCCTTTTTTTTTGAAACAGAGTCTCGCTCTGTCATTCAGGCTAGAGTGCAGTGGTGGTCAAAGCTCACTGTAGCCTCAATCTCCTGAGCTCAAGTGATCCTCCCTCCTCAACTTCCTAACTAGCTAGAATTATAGGCACGCATCACCATGTCCTAATTTTTGTGAGTTTTTTTTTTGGTAAAGATGGGGTCTTGCAATGTTGCACAAGCTAGTCTCAAACTCCTGGCTCTACTGATCTTCTCGCTTAGGCCTCTCAAAGTTCCAGTACTACAGGAATGAGCCACTGCACCAGGCCTCAAACTGTTGTAATCATAGTAGTGACCTTGGACATTTTCCTGCAAATTTTTAAGTGGAGTAGTGATTTGATCAGACTCTTTTAACATCAGCATGGGGATTGCTTTATAGTAGTAATTCCAAAATACTGTCTGAAGATGCAAAAGTTTCTGCAGAAATTTCCCCTGTGTAGCAAGTTAAGTTGAAATGAGAAAAAATAATAGGACAATATAGTAAATCCTTTAAATATCTAAATTTATTAAATTTTTTTTTTATACTTTTTTTTTATTGCATTTTAGGTTTTGGGGTACATGTGAAGAACATACAATATTGTTGCATAGGTACACACGTGGCAGTGTAATTTGTTGCCTTCCTCCCCTTCACCTATATCTGGCATTTCTCCCCATGCTATCTCCCCACACCTCCCCACCCCCCACTGTCCCTCCCCCCCCACTGTCCCTCCCCTATTTCCCCCC
>PVKP010014439.1:0-52786 GCA_004027715.1 Plecturocebus donacophilus | reverse complement strand
GAGTGGACGTCCGGCTTGTTGGTGATGAAGTTTTTTCTGTTTCTTAGTTTTCCTTTGGGGGCGCCCCTTCCCCACAGAGCTGGGCCTTCCCAGGTTCAGCTTTGCTTGCTCTCAGTTCTCAGCGCTTCCAATTGCTGTTCTCCTTGCGGGGATGGGACCAGCCGAGCCCGACTAAAAGGGCACCCAGTCCCGTATACTCCACACTGAGAAGCACCACACCGGGGCACCGGCAAAACAGCTGCGCCGGCCAAAAGAGTCGCGCTGGCGACCCGTGTGGCTCCTTCACCGGGAATCTCCCAGTTTGTGGGCATCAAAAATTCATCTGCAGTTGCGGCATCCACTTGCTCTCTGCGCTTTCACTGGGAGCTACAATCCTGAGCTGCTGCTATGTGGCCATCTTGGATCTCTCTCCGCCTGGTGATGTTTCTTCTGTTTCTTAGTTTTCCTTTGGTGGATGCCCGTTCCCCACAGAGCAGGACCTTCCTGGGTTCGCTGTGCTTTCTGTGAAACTCTCAGTCCTCAGCACTTCCAATTGCTGTTTTCCTTGTGGGAATGGGACCAGCCAAGTCCATCCATCCCGAACACTCCGCACCGAGAAGCGCCATGCTGGGGAACCAGCAAAACAGCCGCACCAGCCAAAAGAGTTGCGCTGGTGACCCATGTGGCTCCTCTGCCGAGAATCTCCCAGTCTGTGGGCAACAAAAATTCGTCGGAAAGTGCGGCGTCCACTCGTTCTCTATGCTTTCACTGGGAGCTACATTCCTGAGCTGTTGCTAATTGGCCATCTTGGATCTCTCCATATGGTTAGAGTTTTTAAAAACACTTTTATGCCACTGTATAGTTATCTTTAAAACAAATATCCATTTTTATGTAATCTAGATTTTAAAATTATAGCTAACTTTAAGAAAAAAAATACAAGAACCCTATTCACATTGGTAAAATCAAAGTGTAAAGTGTGTGTGTACAGTTATTCAGGAATGATATCTGAGATTTGAGAGACAAACAGTTTTTGTATCAATTATTAGCATTTTAAAAATTAACTTTTAAGTTGTCAAATTTCAAACTGCATGTAAACATTTTTTACAAAAAATAACAGCAGATTCATTTAATAAAGTTAATTCAGTAACTATGTATGTCTTACCAATATCTTTAAAGACATCTTTTTACAAAAGACAGGTTAGAAAAAAATCCATTGTTTCAAAGAGAAATAGTCTCTTAAACCCTAGTAAGTATAAATTATTATTCACAGTACTGTCTAAACAGAAAGAAATTATTTGACTCAATGATAAGACTCCTTGAAAAGTTTCAGTTAGTAAGTATTATGCACTGTTACTCATGTAACATTTGAGCCAAATCTTCTATATCAAACACACAGCCATTTATTGGATTTTCTTGGAAGAATCTTTTACTATTATTGTAAGACCTTTCTATAATTATCCATAGAAAATTTGTATTCAGCCAGAAAAATGTTACCTTCTCCCTAATCCAACATTTTAATAGAAATATTTCCTCTAGCAATTATTTCTTCCCATTGTTTCTGTCTGTATTATAAATTCTGAAAGCTTAAAATTGGAATAGAAAGCTTAAAATTGGAATAGAGGATGAAATAAAAGGCACTGTCAATATCTATGATCTAAAAATGACCTTTATAATTTTGGAATAATTTTCCTAGGTTCTGCATTAATTATTGCATGCATTTGTGGTAGTCACTAAAAACAGAATGCCTGCTATAGTCCACAGCAGACATTCTGTCTTTAAGACAAGTAGCAAATCCATAAATTCTCTTCTTTATACTTTAATTTTAAAGGTTAAATGTTAGTTTGTGTAAGGCTTTATGTGTTGGTCAGAGGCATTTCTATGTGACTGATGATTGGGTTACTTCTCAGAGTGAAATGTAAGTGTATGGAAACCAAACATGCATAAGAAAACCGAAGAAAGTTCCATTTATCATTTGACCATGAACATTACAAAGCCTATGGAATAAATAAATAATTCAACTCATTCCATTAAATCTAGTAAATAAACCACACACACACGGACACACACACACACACACACACACACACAGCTATTGCAAACACAGAGTTAGACTAGTGGAGTGTATGTTCAAGGGCAAAAACAGTGTCCACTTTATTTCAGTCACAGATAGGTCTGATACTCAATGGGTAAGCACAACAGTCCTTTTAGTTAAAATGTTGGAGCACTTTTAATCTGGAATACTTCCTTCACAAAGATTGCTGAAGCTCCTCCCCAGGATGCCCCCTCCCCTAATCTCCCAGGGATTTAGAAACAAAAGGATTAAATATTGGCACAGCAGAAAATCTCTAGTCTCTGATGCTGCACTGTGGAAACCTGCTTCCTTCCTAGTTTGGTGCTTGGTTGTTGGAAGCCAGTCTGACCACTAGTCTCAAATCCTTTTGTTCTTGTTGAGACAGAGTCTTGCTCTTGTTGCCCAGGCTGGAGTGCAGTGGCATGATCTAGGGTTACTACAATCTCCACCTCCTGAGTTCAAGCAATTCTCCTGCCTCAGCTTCCCCAGTAGCTGAGACTACAGGTATGCACCAACACGCCTGGCTAATTTTTGTATTTTTAGCAGATAAAGAGTTTTGCCATGTTGATCAGGCTGTTCTCGAACTCCTGACCTCAGATGATCCACCCGCCTTGGCTTCCCAAAGTGCTGGGATTACAGGTGTGAGCCACCATACCCAGCCTAATCTCATCTCTTGCATGTCCATCCTAAAAATAAGGTTGAGGTAGCAGGAGATAAGTAGTGAGTTGGAAGAAGATCATAAATAATTTATTTGAAAGGTAATCTGAAAGCCTTTCCTTAAATGTGTTATCAAAACTCAAATGCCAGCTGGGCACAGTGGCACCTGCCTGTAGTTCCAACAACTCAGGAGGCTGAGGCAAGAGGATCTCTTGTGCCCAAGACTTTAAGGCAGCCCAGGCAACATAGCAAGACCCTATCTCCTAAAAAGAGAAAGAAAAAAAAAAACCCACTTCAGATGTCTACAAGAATAAGCTAAGCAGATTAAATGCTGGCCAGATGAGGACTGTAGGAAAATGGAGATTGTGTGCCCTACAGAAGGTGAAAGTTGTTATTCCTGGGTTCAGTACTACAAAGTCTTCAGATCTTTCAAGTTATACTGGAAATCAAGTTATACTGGATTTGTGTGTGAAATCTATTGATTTCTAAATGTTGCCAATGAATGCAATTAAAAACTAAATCCCAAACCAAAGTACTGGGTGAACCAAACCATACATACTTGCTAGTGGGATTTGACTTGAAATCCAATAGTTTGCAACCTCTGACTTAGAATCTTTATTCTTTTGGTGAGGCACAGGCACATGATTTATTTTTTTGCCATAAATAGTTAAGTATAGTTGAAAAATCAGTGTTTTATGGCCCTTGTAATTTCATCAGTTCACAATTACACACAGTGTTGTAGAATTTTATGCCCTGAATGTGATCATGGGGTTGAATTTGCTTCACAAATTAAAATAGTAGGCACTCATGTGGCCAAGCATAATGCATAATGTTTGTAAAAGATCATAACTAATTTCTTGCCCCATCCATTTTTCAGTGTTCAACAAGTGTATATAATTCTACAGGAGCATAAATCTGTGCTTATTTTGCCTCTGGCTTAATAAAACTCTGATATAAGCTCTGGTCTAAAATTTGTACCTAAAGAAAATAGGCAAATTCTTAAAAAATATATACTATAAGTGGTGCCGCCTGCTAAAGCCAGCACTGCTCTGTGGGACTCTGGCCGTGCCTGGTCTGGCATGCACCATGTGCGCCTCCTGGGACGACTGGTGCTGTGCACACTTCATGAACGAATTTTCCACCAAGGACATGGACAGGCACATGGTTAACCTGGACAAGTATTGGGGCTTTGTGTGCATCATCACCAATGTGGCCTCCCACTGAGGCAAAATTGAAGTGAACTAACTCAGCTTGTCAACCTCCACACCCGATATACTGAGTTTGCTTTGCAGATCCTGGCCTTCCCCTGCAAACAGTTCGGGAAGAAGGAGCCGGGGAGTAACAAAGAAATCAAAGAGTTCGCCACTGACTATCAGGTCAAATTCGACATGTTCAGCAAGATCTGTGTGGGCCGAGCCCTTGGCAGCTCAGCAATGCCTCTGCTTCTGGACTGTGACTAGACTACCTCCTTGCTGGGCAGGGCATCTCTGAAAAATGCAGCAGCACATCAGGAACTTATAAATAAAGCCCCACCTTCCCAGGACAGAGCACCTGGAGAAAGAGATTGTTATGAGTTCCGCTGCAGCAGACTTAAAAGTACCTGCCCAGCAGCTCTGAATGGAACAACAGAGCTCCCAGCACAACACTTGAGCTCAGATAAGGAACAGACTCTCTTCAAGTGGCTCCCCGACCCCCAAATATCCAAAGAGGCACCTCATAAAGGAAAGCTCAGGCCGACATCTGGCCGGTACCCTTCTGGGAAGAAGATAACAGAAGAAGAAACTGGCAGCAACCCTTACTGTTCTGCAGCCCCCGTGGACGATTCCCAGGCAAGCAGGGTCTGGAGTGGACCTCCAGCAGTCCTGCAGCAGAGGGGCCTGACAGTTAGAAGGAAAACTAAAAAACAGAAAGAAATAGCTTCAACATCAACAAAAAGAACATCCACTCGGAGACCCCATCTGAAAGTCACCAACTACAAAAACCACAGGTAGATAAAGACACAAAGATGGGAAGAAACCAATGCAAAAAGGATGAAAACACCAAAAACCAGAATGCCTCTCCTCCTCCAAGGGATCGCAACTCCTCACCAGCAAAGGAACAAAGCTGGATGGAGAATGAGTCTCATGAATTGACAGAAGCAGGCTTCAGAAAGTGGATAATTACAAACTTCTCTGAGTTAAAAGAACATGTGCTAACCCAATGCAAAGAAACTAAAAACCTTGAAAAAAGGTTAGACAAAATGCTAACTAGAATAAACAGCTTAAAGAAGAACATAAAGGACTTGATTGAGCTGAAAAACACTGCATAAGAACTTTGCAAAGCACACACAAGTTTCAAGAGCCAAATCGACCAAGCAGAAGAAAGAATATCAGAGATTGAAGATCAACTCAATGAAATAAAACGAGAAGGCAAGAATAGAGAAAAAAGAGTGAAAAGAAATGAACAAAGCCTCCAATAAACATGGGATTATGTGAAAAAGCCTAATCTACGTTTGCTAGGTGTACCTGAATGTGACGGAGAGAATGAACCAAGCTGTAAAACACTCTTCAGGATATTATCCAGGAAAACTTCCCCAACCTAGCAAGGCAGGCCAACATTCAAGTCTTGGAAACACAGAGAACACCACGAAGATATTCCTCAAGAAGAGCAACCCCAAGGCACATAATCATCAGATTCACCAGGGTTGAAATGAAGGAAAAAGTCTAAGGGCAGCCAGAGAGAAAGGTTGGGTTACCCACAAAGGTGGGCCCATCAGACTCACAGTGGATCTCTCTGCAGAAACCCTACAAGCCAGAAGAGAGTGGGGCCAATATTCAACATCCTTAAAGAAAACAACTTTCAACCTAGAATTTCATATCCAGCCAAACTAAACTTCATAAGCGAAGGAGAAAGAAAATCCTTTATGGACAATCAACTGCTGAGAGATTTTGTCACCACCAGGCCTGCCTTATAAGAGCTCCTGAAAGAAGCACTAAACAAGGAAAGGAAGAACCAGTACCAGTCACTCCAAAAACGTACCAAATGGTAAAGAGCATCAAAACAATGAAGAAACTGCGTCAACTAATGGACAAAACATCCAGCTAGCATCAAAATGGCAGATCAAATTCACACATAACAATATTAACCTTAAATGTAAATGGGCTAAATGCCCCAATCAAAAGACACAGACTGGCAAACTGGATAAAAAGTCAAGACCCATCAGTGTGCTGTATTTAGGAAACCATCTGTCATGCAAGGACACATAGACTCAAAATAAAGTTATGCAGGAAGATTTGCCAAGCAAATGGAGAGCAAAAAAAGTAGGCATTGCAATCCTAGTCTCTAACAAAATCAACAAAGATCAAAAGAGACAAAGAGGAGCATTACATAATGGTAAAAGGATCAATGCAACAAGAAGAGCTAACAATCCTACATATATATGCACCCAATACAGGAGCACCCAGATACATGAAGCAAGTTCTTAACGACCTACAAAGAGACTTAGATCACCACCCAATAATAGTGGGAGAATTTAACACTCCACTGTCAATATTAGACAGATCAATGAGACAAAAAATTAACAAGGATATCAAGGACTTGAACTCAGATCTGAACCAAGTGGACCTAATAGGCATCTACAGAACTCTCCATCCCAAACCCACAGAATATACATTCTTCTCAGCACCACATTGCACCTTGTCTAAAACTGGCCACATAATTGGAAGTAAATCACTCCTCAGCAAAGGCAAAAGAACAGAAATCATAACAAACAGTCTCTCAGATCACAGTGCAATCAAATTAGAACTCAAGATTAAGAGACTAACTCAGAGCCACATAACTTCATGGAAATTGAACAACTGGCTCCTGAATGTCAACTGGATAAACAATGAAATGAAGGCAAAAATAAAGATGTTCTTTGAAACTAACAAGAACAAAGACGTAACATACCAGAATCTCTGGGACACATTTAAAGCAGTGTCTAGAGGGAAACTGATAGCAATAAATGCCCACATGAGAAGAGAGGAAAGACCTAAAATCAACACCATATTGTCAAAATTGAAAGAGCTAGAGGAGCAAGATCAAAAAAAAAAAACTCAAAAGCTAGCAGAAGACAAGAAATAACTAAGATCAAAGCAGAACTGAAGGAGACAGAGACACGAAAAACCTTTCAAAAAATAATAAATCCAGGAGCTGTTTTTTTGAAAAGATCAACAAAAAAGACAGACTGCTAGCCAGATTAATAAGAAAAAAGAGAAAGAAGAATCAAATAGATGCAATTAAAATGATAAAGGGGATATCACCACTGATTCCACAGAAATACAAACTACCATCAGAGATTACTACGCAACTCTATGCACATAAACCAGTAAATGGATAAATTCCCAGACACTTGCACCCTCCCAAGACTAAACCAGGAAGAAGTTGAAACCCTGAATAGACAAATAACAAGGGCTGAAGTTGAGGCAGCAATTAATTTCCTACCAACCAAAAAAAGTCCAGGTCCAGACAGGTTCACAGCGGAATTCTACCACACGTACAAAGAGGAGCTGGTACCACTCCTTCTGAAACTATTCCAAACAATACAAAAAAAGAGAATCCTTCCCAAATCATTTTATATAAGACCAACATTATCCTGATACCAAAACCTGGCAGAGACTTAACAAAAAAAGAAAACTTCAGGCTAACATCCATGATGAACATAGATGCAAAAATCTTCAATAAAATACTAACAAACTGAATCCAACAGCACATCAAAAAGCTTATCCATCATGATCAAGTAGGCTTCATCCCAGGGATGCAAGGCTGATTCAACATACACAAGTCTATAAATGTAATCCATCACATAAACAGAAACAAAGACAAAAACCACATGAGTATCTCAATAGATACAGAGAAGGCCTTCAACAAAATTCAACAGCCCTTTATGCTAAAAACTCTCAATAAATTAGATATCGATGGAACATATCTCAAAATAATAAAAACTATTTACAACAAACCCACAAGCAATATCATACTGAATGAGCAAAAACCAGAAGCATTCCCTTTGAAATCTGACACTAGACAAGGATGCCCTCTCTCACCACTCCTATTCAATATAGTATTGGAAATTCTAGCCAGAGCAATCAGGCAAGAAAAAAAAATAAAGAGTATTCAATTAGGAAAGGAGGAAGTCAACTTGTGTCTATTTGCAGATGATATGATTGCATATTTAGAAGACCCCATTGTCTCAGCCCAAAATCTCCTTAAACTGATAAGCAACTTCACCGAAGTCTCAAGATAAAAAATCAATGTGCAAAAATCACAAGCATTCCCATACACCAATAAGCAACTAACAGAGAGCCAAATCAAGAGCAAATTCCCATTCACAATTGCTACTAAAAGAATAAAATACTTAAGAGTGATCCTAGTTACTACTTAGGGGGATCACAGTCTATCTGGGACCTTTAAAAGTTTTCATCTCTGAATATAATATAAATGTTATAACAAAGGATATAAAGGACCTCCTCAAGGAGAACTACAAAGCAATGCTCAAGGAAATAAAGGAGGACGCAACCAGATGGAAAAACATTCCATGCTCATGGTTAGGAAGAATCAATATCATGAAAATGGCCATACTGCCCAAAGTCATTTATAGATTCAGTGCTATCCACATCATGCTACCAATGACGTTCTTCACAGAACTGGAAAAAAACCACCTTAAACTTCATATGGAACCAAAAGAGAGCCCGCATAGCCAAGACAATCCTAAGCAAAAAGAACAAAGCTGGAGACATCACACTACCTGACTTCAAACTATACTACAAGGCTACAGTAATCAAAACAGCATGATATTGGTACCAAAACAGAAATATAGACCAATGAAACAGAACAGAGCCCTCAGAGGCAACACCACACATCTACAACCATCTGATCTTTGACAAACCTGACGAGAACAAGTATGGGGAAAGGATTCCCTCTTTAATAGATGGTGTTAGGAAAACTGGCTAGCCATGTGCAGAAAGCAGAAATTGGACCCCTTCCTGACACTTTACACTAAAATTAACTTTAGATGGATTAAAGACTTAAACATAAGACTTAACACCATAAAAATCCTAGAAGAAAACCTAGACAAAACCTTCATGACATAGGTATAGGCAAGGACTTCATGACTGAAATACCAAAAGCATTGGCAACAAAAACCAAAATAGACAAATGGGATGTAATTAAACTCCAGAGCTTCTGTACAGAAAAAGAAACAATCATTAGAGTGAAACAGCCACCAACAAAGTGGGAACAAATTTTTGCAATCTATCCATCTGACAAAGGGCTGATATCCAGAAGCTACAGGAACTAAAACATATTTACAAAAACAAACAAACAAACCCATTAAAAAGTGGGCAAAAGATATGAACAGACACTTTTCAAAAGAAGACATGTATTAGGCCAAGAAACATGAAAAATACTCATCATCACTGGTCATTAGAGAAATGCAAATAAAAACTACATTGAAATATTATCTCATGCCAGGTAGAATGGTGATCATCAAAAAATCAAGAGACAACAGATGCTGGAGAGGATGTGGAGAAATAGGAATGCTTTACATTGTTGGTGGGAGTTCATCATTGTGGAAGACAGTGTGGCCATTTATCAAGGATCTAGAAATAGAAATTCCATTTGACCCAGCAATCCATTTACTGGATATATATCCAAAGGATTATAAATCATTCTGTTATAAAGACACATGCACTTGTATGTTCATTGAGGCACTGTTTACAATAGCAAAAACCTGGAACCAACCCAAATGCCCATCAATGATAGACTGGACAAGGAAAAGTGGCACATATACACCATGGAATACTATGCAGCCATAAAAAATGATGAGTTCGTGTCCTATGTAGGGACATGGATGAATCTAGAAACCATCATTCTTAGCAAATTGACACAAGAACAAAAAATCAAACACCCCATGTTCTCACTCATAGGTGAGTGTTGAACAGTGAGAACACAGGGTCACAGGGAAGGGAGCATCAAACACAGGGGTCTGTTGTGGGGTGCTAGGGAAGGGATAGAGGGAAGTGGTGAGGTTGGGAAGGGATATCATGGGGAGAAATGCCAGATACAGGTGATGGGTGGACGGAGGCAGTAAACCACCTTGACATGTATCTACCTATACAACAACCTGCATGAGCTGCACGTGTACCCCAGAACCTAAAGTACTATATATATATTAAGCATGGTTAAATAAAGTGGAAATAAAATGTACATTCTCACTTCCTCCTTTTAACAAAATGAAAAGGATGATAGAGCATCAGTGCCTAAACAAAAATTGGTGAAAACTTTATCGTTATTCATAGATGAGGAATCAGAATTTTGTGCAAGGGGCACCTAGCTCTCCCCTCCAGCTTTTTTTCCTCCTTAGAGAGGAAAGAGTGGTCCTAGGTGCTACTTAGGGGGATCACAGTCTATCTGGGACCTTTAAAAGTTTTCATTGCTGAATATAATTTAAATGTTACTGGGGGAGAAAGGGTGTAGACAGTTGTCATGTTTCGGAACCTCTCAACTGACAGGCTGTATGAGTATTGTGTAGAAAGTGAAGCCAGAGTTCAGGCATCAGAAGAATCTCTGTCATCTACTAGCTAAATTATTTAAGGCAAGCTATTTATTCTCTCTATAGGTCAGTTTGCTCTCCATAAAATGGGAATAAAAATAACTATTTCAGACCAGTCCTGGTGGCTCAAACCTGTAATCCCAGCACTTTGGGAGGCCGAGACAGGCAGATTACCTGAGGTCAGGAGTTCAAGATCAGCCTGGCCAACATGGTGAAACCTCATCTCTACTAAAAATACAAAAATTAGCCAGGCTTGGTGGCACACGTCTGTAATGGTGGCACATGCCTAAAGATACAAACACCATCTCTACTAAAAATACAAAAATTAGCCGGGCTTGGTGGCACACACAGCTACTTGGGAGGCTGAGGCAGGAGAATTCCTTGAGCTTGGGAGACGGAGGTTGCAGTGAGCTGAGATCACGCCTCTGCACTCCAGCCTGGTCAACAGAGCAAGACTCTGTCTCCAAAAGAAATTAAAAAAGAAAAAAAGAAAAAAAAAAACCACCTCAAATGTGAGAATCAAATCAAATGGAATTACAAAAGATTCACAAAAAATTAATTGTATTTAACAAGTATATTTAACTTGGTGTTAGGATCATATTAATTTGCTTGATACTTTACCCACCCAGCATGTATACCATGCAAACACATACATATACACATATACATACACATACACACACAAAACAAATACAGCAGGTATTTGCAGCCAAGAAACAAGCAAGATGTTGGAAACAGGTTTATTCACAACCTGTTTGTGGAGGCAGAGATGGTGTTGCCCTAGAATAGCTTACCTGCCTGTATAGCTGTTCTGTGACCAGTAAGTCTACTCTTTAGGAATAGAAGACCTTTTAGAAGTTAACGGGACTCCTTCAAATCCCATCCTTCTTCCTTATTTTCCCTTCCCTTCCCCTCACTCCCTTGTCATTAAAGTAGCTGTAAGGAATAATGCCTTAAAATGTGTCAACTAATAATTTACCAGTGATTAATTTTGTGATCATGACAAAATGGTAGAAAATATTTGCGGATGGGACAAAACATATTTTCTGTGCTCCTGAATAAACAAACAAATAAATGAAGTAGGTGCCTTAGATGGGCTTGCCATGCTAGGCAAAGAGGGAAGACAAAGAAAACTTAGTCAAGCCAAAGACTTGAGATCTGAACTGTCTGACCAACAGGTATCACTTACAGATAACAAAAGCTGCTCTTTATTGCCTGCTGGTCCTGTTCCAAGCACTGTGTAAAGCGTATTTATAACAACGGTTTCTTTAATTCCTGTATCCACGTTTAAGAAGACACTATTGTCCCCATTTAACAGAGGTGGAAATCAGAACTAAGGCAGTTTAAGCAACATGTTCAGCCTTCCACAGAATGTCAGAACTGAGACTTAAATCCAGTTTTAGTACAGGTTCAAAGCCTGTATTCTTAAACAATTCTGTTTACTACCTCCTTCCAAAGGAACTGAATACACCTCTAGTCTCATAATTTAGGATATTTAGGCAATTTCTTCCATCACAGAGACTGAAAAGAGCAACAAGGGAAAAGCGGGAGAGATGAGGAAGAATTAGTCAGAGAGAGGTGGAAGAGAGATAAAGAGGGAGAGAACATTTTCCTCTCAGGAGAGTGGAAGTGCTAACAGCAAGCTGGGAAGCGAGGAAGTGATAATGGATTAACATGATAAGAGGGAGTGGGGTGGCGATGACCACAGTAAAGGGATCCCAAGTTAACATGGTTCCAAGCAGGAGTTGTGCTAACAAGCTCTGTTGAGACTTCTACCAAACAGCTGTTCAGAGAGCTTCAGCAGCCTCAGAATTGCCCTGCAACCCTGAGGGGCTCCCAGCTCCAATTCTTGAAGCACAAGGTTTGAGGATTCATTCAGTTATATCTTTTTCATTTTATTATCTAAATCAGCCAGCTGGGGGAAGATTAGTTCATGAAGGAATATATACTTGCACTTTGAGACTTGGAATTAGGATATGTCTGTTTCCAATTACATTGAATATGAAAAGAGGAAAGATATGTTTTACTGAGTAGCTTTTCCTAAATGGTTAGAAATATATTTAACAGTATAGTATGTTATTATTGCTGAATCATTAATCTGCAATTTCATCTTGATACTTTGCATAGAATCCCATGACTGTGGATATTGTTTTCAAATACTACTGTACATAGGAAACAGTATATAAGCTTTGGATTTGACACCAAGAGAGTGACATAAACAGGATGAATATATGCTTCATCAAGACTTTGGCTTCAATTTTATTGAAAATCATTCCTAATGCATACTGTCAACAAATACCAGATGCTCTATTAAGAACAATAATAACAAATGTATCTGAGTTCCTTCTTAGAATATGGCTGGCTATCCAAAGCCCAATCTTTAGTGAGAAAATAAAAAAATTATGTAGGATTTTAAAGTTAGAAATCCTTCCACCCCCCGCCACATATACATGGCACCATTATAAGTGAGGCAGCAGAAATGACAATCTCTTACCCACAAATTTGGTACTGTGGTTGTTCATGTAGGATATTCTTTTGTTCACTGAAACAGAAGTTAGATTTTGATTTAGGATATTATTTCAGAAAACATATACCTCATGTGGAAATAGAAATATTTAAGTTACATTCAATCAGTCCTGAAAATACTTCACAAAATGGGCTCTAGAAGATACATGGTTCATCTGTTCTCTCTTTAAATATTTAAATATTGTGGGATGTGTGTTTGTGTGGGGTGTGTGTGTGTGTGTGTGTGTGTGCCCTTTATGTGACCACTTGTGAATCAACATTAAGTAAATATTTTCAAAATCCCTAGGAAAGTTTTCCTGAAATATTCCCACATTTCCTGAATATTAGGGATCATGCTAACAAGAGATACTGATTGCCCTTCATGAATCTGACAAAGCAGCACAGTACCCAGGAACAAGGGTGTTGGCATCAGAAATCCAAGTGCCACCATTTACTAGCTATAGAAGATGGGCAACCTCTCAAGCCTTGATTTCAGTACCTGTAAGATACAATGAAAATTATAAATCACCTCATGTGCTATCACAAGTTTAAATAAAATAATGCATAGCAACAGCCATACAACATGCTTTTACTGGGTGCCTCTTAACACATTTTTGCTTTTAAAAATTATTACCATTATTAGAAATAGTAGTAAAAATAAAAATCTTGCTGGAAGGGTTAGCACACTAACTTGAATATAAACCAAAGTTTAATGACAATCAAATATTTAGGCACTGCAGGAGAGCAGAAGAAAGTAAAAATATTGGCCTCTGAAACAGCCATGAAAAAAAAAATGCTGGTGTAATTGAAGATCCACTCCACATAGGTGTAGTTACCTGTCATTATGTACATTTTCTTAATGACCAAAGAACAGTTTTTCCCTCCCAGGCCCTAGCTCTGCAATTCCAAGGCACATCAATGAAGCCTATTATACCATATAGTTTCATTTGAAAGCGAAAAGAATAAAATATGCATGATCTATGGACCTATGTTTGACTTTCAATCAAACCAAATAAACCATCACCAGAGAATGTGGACAGATTACCTCTCTGAAGCTCATCTTCTTCATCTATAAAATGGATACAAGATAATCATCTCACAGACCTCTCAGGAATTGAGTAATCAAGTGCCTAACATCATTCCTTCCTTTACAGTAAAAACTCAAAAAAGGTTAGTTACCTTCCTCATCCCTTCCTTTACAGGCATGAGGAGATAACTATAAGACAGTGTCTACACTCTGATAAATGTTTCCCTTTCTTTTTTTTATTATTATGTTTTAAGTTCTGGGGTACATGTGCAGATTGTGTAGGATTGTTATATATGTATACACGTGCCATGGTGGTTTGCTGCATCCATCTCCCCGTATCTTTTAACCCGATAATATAATAAATGCATATGTAAAAGTTATCATTTTATGCCAGTTGTAAATAATTTATTCATTCCTTACAACAACCGATCATAGTCAGTTTATGAATCACACAACAGGTAAGGAGCGGAATTAGAATATCTGCAGAGGTTGTTCAATTGGGATCTCATATGCTCCCACTGCACTATGCATATTATGAAGGATTTAAGTCATGTCAGAGATTCAAGTGTTCAATAAATGCGAATAATTGCTTATAGAGTTTTACCTCCCTAAACTGTTATTAATCACTTCCTAACTAAGTGATAGATTCCCCTTCATCCCTGGTATGCTTTCGCTTTCAGTAGAGTGCTCTCAAGAGTTGAAATATACTCTTGCCTCTTCTTGTCCACAACTTCAGGCAAGCCACCTACAGCTTGAGTTACAGAAATCATTAGAGTACCTTCTCCTACATTTTTCTTTAACTGAGTATCACTAATAGCTGAATTTCTTCAACAGTGAGGGAAGTCCCCAATTGCCTCTTTCATCACCTCAGTTTCTAGATCTTTTCTCTATCAGACACACAAAACATGGAGAGGCAGTCTATTTGCACCCAATCAATGTAAATTTTTATGCAAGCCTTTTGATGTCAGTTAATCAGGAAGGCTGGCAACTAAATAACTCATTACTTAATTAACTTTCTCTTTCTTCCTTTAAGCATGCTCAATTACTTGAATCACTCTTTGTCCAAGTAATACATTTTCATTATCTGTATTCTTCTGACACCATTCCTTATTCCTAAAGTGGCCATGCTCTTTAGGAAGTATTTATTTTCAAAAAATAACACTTTCTCGAAAAGTTTTTAAATCTAGTTACTGTGTGGTTTCTTGATAAGTGACATTAAAATTTTACCTAGAGTCAGTCATGTCTCTTGTAACTATTATGGCATTCCTTTTTTATAGGAGAAAGGGTAGAGGTCTGTATTCTCATCTCATGAAGTACTGGTGATTAACAGGGCAATTCAATGCATGGAGCAATAAAAAGTTTAAGGAAAAAAATGTAATATTGAATTAGAGGAAAGGCAGCAGGGTAACATGATAGCAAAATTTGCTTCATAGTGTAACTACAGGTATAATTAGAAATATAGAGACTATAATTTTCTTAATTTCTTAATTATTAACATCAATAGTGTGAGAATTACTTAGAGAACATTAATATCCTGGAAGAGGAGAAAATGGGTTATTTGGCAGATACTATTTCTACTGATCAAAGTCTCTTTCTCTTTTTGGTATCATAAAGCACGTGAATATTATACATAAATCTTCATTTGGTGATCCCTTATGAGAAGATACTTCTTGCAAGTTTAGCTATATATGGCAAGCAGTACATCTCAGTGAAGTGTTAGCCCCACAAACACTTTGTGGAATGATCAAAACCCAGTTAATTTTTGTGCTATGGGGTTTTGCTGACTTTTCGTTTACTCCTAATCTGCCAGAATACCAGGGTACATTTTGCATAACAATGACTATGGTCTACCATAATTTTAAAAGTCTAGTGAATCACTAAAGGAAAAGACAAACACAATAATGGGCTAAATAATTTTAACAGCTTCTTTCTGGAAATAAATTTTTTCTTCTCTTATGATACTAAAAATACGTCTTTTAAAATCCACACAAAAAAATTTTCAAAAATGCACACCTACCAGATTGAGTTATAATGACAACTTCGACTATTAAAAATCTAGGTTAAATTATTACCTTTTTCAAGAACAGCTGTATACATGAACTAAATATAAACCTTACATAGAAACCATTTTTCTTCCACTTTCCCCTTTTATAGTGTCCAGGAGGCCTTCAGCTTCTATGCTCTTATTATAGGCACCAAATTTGTTGCACTGTAACTCTGAGTTAAAAGTACATTGGCCTATTTTCTGTATAAAATTGGGACACATGGTATGACAAAAGATTTTATGACTCTCCCAGTGAAAGAGATAGTCTCGAATTAATAAGTTAGATATCAAAAATATAGGAAATTCTAAGATGTTTCAACAATCTTCAGCGATAGACAGAAATTTAGAATCAGGGCTGTCTCAGAAAATCACAGTGGTATGGTATGAACTCTACCCTGTTTTTGAATATATTTTTCCCCAGTGTTTTGGTATCCAACTTACTTCTAGATTATCTAATGCAATTCCACAGTGCCTCATGTAATATTGAAAAAATCCATGTGTTGTGCAAACAAAAACTGGTGGTTGAGCAGTTTACCCTCCAGGACTGCTTAGGCAATATGCACCTGAAAAACTCACAAAAACAGCAGCAGGTTTACAGGAAGTTTCTTCGGTGCTTATTGCATTGTAGTGCTGTGCAAGATAGTGACAGTATTGCCATATCAGATTTCCTGCGTAGAGAAGGAAAAGCTACACCGCTAGCATGATGACAGGGGCCAGGATCCAAGCCTTACAGTTGACTGCATGTTCTAAGCAGTTGTTGCAAAACAAAGAACCATAAAACTTAGCATCTTAACAACTACTTTATAATACCGTATGATTTTGTGGGTTAGATAATCAAACAAGTCTCAGCTACATGATTCTTCTGTTTAATGGGACATTGATTAAGCTTGAGTTGTACTCAGCTGTAAAATGGGGTGTGCTGGAGGGTCTGGCATGGGGTTCACTCACGTCTGACCCCTAAGCAAGGACAGCTGGAAGCCAGGGGAGGTTGACAATTTCAACCAGAGCACCCAAGCATAGCCTCCCTCTGTAGAAAACATGGCAACTTCAAGGTAAAAATACTGATTTTTTCTTTTTCTTTTTTCTTTCTTTTTCTTTTTCTTTCTTTTTTTTTTTTTTTTTTTTTTTTTTTTTTTTTTTTTGTGTGTGTGTGAGGTGAGGTCTAGCTCTGTTGCCCAGGCTGGAGTGTACTGGCATGATCACAGTTCACTGTAACTTTCACCTGTTGAACTCAAGCTATTCTCCTGCCTCAGTCTCCCAAATAGCTGGGGCTACAGGCATGAACCACTATGCCCTGCTAATTCTTGTATTTTTTGTAGAGAGGGGGATTCACCATATTGCCCAGGCTGGTTTCAAACTCCTGAGCTCAAGCAATCTGCCCACCTTTGCCTCCCAAAATGCTAGGATTTTAGGCATAAACCACTATGCCTGGCCAACAGTCTTTCTACACAGTGTATTGGGACTCCAAAAGTGAGCGTTCCAGTGAAAGAGAACAAAACTGCATGGCTTTAAAACGTCCAAGGTGCCCCATCTGCTGCACTCTATTGGTAAAAGCAGTCATGAGTTATTCAGATCCGAGGGAATGGGACCTACGCCCAATCTCTGATGGAGAAAATGTCAAATATTTGGGCCATGTTTGTATATGACAACACTAGGATTCAGACCTTTAAGCATAAAGACAGAGCCAAATTCTAAGGATCTATATAGGATCCCAATTATTATTTTTTTTTTGTGGGAGGCTTGGCAATCATTCTTGAACAAGCCAAGCTTTAAATATTACCATCTATCCCTGTTATTCTGATTATCAATAACATCTAGAATTTGTTATTAATATTTATATATATCTTAAGGAATATTTAAAGGAATTACTCCTAAAATAAATTGTAAATTGTAAATAATCAAGTAGTTAGAAACTACTCTGGTCTAGCCATTAGAGTATAATATGTTATATACTGCAAACTATTTGTAAGGATTCACACTCTTCCTTTTCTCTATGTCAATCGTTCCATCTGATCCTCTACTCATCTAAATCAGTCATTCATCTGCACACAGGATGAATCCTATCAAGATTTCCCTAGTACTCACAGTTCACTATAATGTTTCTTTTTTTTTCTCATGAAAAATCTGTCATCTGTACCAGTCATTTGGCTTCCTTTAATGTTAAATGTGTTCACGATTATAATTTCTGATTCCTCAGCTAAGGCATAAGCTCCTTGACTTTAGGAATTATTGTTTTAGCCTTCATAGTGTCTGGCACATTGATTGCTAATTGATTGCTGATGAAGTAATTGATCAGTTGATCAACAGACTATTCTCCATAGGAATTCCTTTATTTAAAAATAGATGCTAAAATTGACTTACACGAGTAATCCCTAATCTTGATTTGGGGACATGTCACGTTTCACATGTGGAACAACTCCTTAATAAGAAACTACAATTTTCTGCAGAATAAATGACTAAACTGAGAGGATAATAGATAATTGTTCTAAGTAACACCACGTCTCTCATTCCCTGGAGTATGACTTGGGACCTCAGCCTCTTCATCTTTAAAGCAGAAATAATCATTCTTTCCCTATAAGGAAGGTTGTTTTAAAGACAAAATGAGATAATACCTGAAAGTGATTAGCAGCATGTCTGTGACATCATAAATGCCAATAAATTAGGATAGCAATAATAGTTCTAGGAGAAAGTATAATTATTGTTTTTTTTCTTTTTTATTATTTCAATAGTTTTGGGGGAACAGGTGGTATTTGTTTAACAGGTGGATAACTTCTTTAGTGGTGATTTCTGAGATTTTGGTACATCCATCACCCAAGAGTGTACACTGCATCCAGAGTGTAGTCCTAAATCTTTCACCCCACCTCCCACTCTTCCTTCTGAGTCCCCAGAATTCATTATATCATTCTTATGCCTCTGTGTTGTCAAAGCTAAGCTCTCACTCACAGGTAAGGACATACAATGTTTGGTTTTCTATTCCTGTGATATTTCACTTAGAATAATGGTCTTCAATTCTACCCAGTGTGCTATGAATACCATTATTTTGTTCCTTATTATGGCTGAGTAGTATTCTATGGTATATATATATGCCCCACATTTTATTTATCTACACGTTGTTTGATGGGCATTTAGGCTGGTTCTATATTTTTGCAATTGCAAATTATGCTGCTTAAAAACTGTGCATGCAAGTATCTTTTCATATAATGACATTTTTCCCTCTGGGTAAATACCTAGAAGTGGGATTGCTGGATCAAATGGTAGTTCTATTTTTAGTTCTTTAAGTAATCTCCATGCTGTTTTCCATAGTGATTGTACTATTTTACATTCCCAACAGCAATGTAAAAGTGTTCCCTTTTCAACACGTCAAAATCTGTTATTTTTTTATTTTTAAAATTATGTCCATTCTTGCAGGAGTAAGGTGGTATTTCATTGCGGTTTTAATTTGCATTTCCCTGATAATTGGTAATGTTGAGCATTTTTTAATATGTTTGTTGACTATTTGTGTATCTTCTTTTGAGAACTGTCTATTCATGTCCTTTGCCCACTTTTTGATGGGATCATTTTGTTTTTTCTTGATGATTTGTTTGAGTTTCTTGCAGATTCTGGATATCATTCCTTTGTCAGATGCATTGTTTGCAAATATTTTCTCCCATTCTGTGGGTTGTCTGTTTACTCTTATTATTTCTTTTGCTGTGCAGCAGCTTTTTAGTTTAATTAAATTCCATCTATATATCTTTGTTTTGTTGCATTTGCTTTTCGATTCTTGGTCATGAACTCTTTGCCTAAGCCAATGTCTAGCACCATTTGTTGAATAGGGTGTCCTTTCCTCACTTTATGCTTTTGTTTGTATCTATTGATATGATCAGGTGATTTTTGTTTTTAATTCTGTTTATGTGGTATATCACATTTATTGACTTGTGTATATTAAACCAACCTTGCATCTCTGGTATAAAACCCACTTGATCTTGGTGTATTATCTTTTTGATAGGCTGTTGGATTTAGTTAGCTAGTATTTTGTGGAGGATTTTTGCATATATGTTCATCAGGGATATTGGTCTGTAGTTTTCTTTTTTTGTTAGGTCCTTTCCTGGTTTCGATATTAGGGTAATGATACTTGCTTCATAGAATGATTTAAGGAGGATTCCCTTTCTCTATCTTTTGGAAAAGTTTCAGTAAGATTGGTACCATTCTTCTTTGAATGTCTGATAGAATTCAGCTGTGATTCCATCTGGTCCTGAACTTTTTTGGGGGAATTTTAAAATTACTGTTTCAATCTCACTACTTGTTATTGGTCTGTTCAGAGTTTCTGTTTCTTTCTGATTTGACCTAAAAGCGTTGTATATCTCCAGGAATTTAGCCATATCCTTTGAGTTTTCTAGTTTGTGGACAATAAAGGTGTTCATAGTAGCCTTGAATGATCTTTTGTGTTGCTGTGGTATTGGTTGTAATATCTCCTATTTCATTTCTAATTGAGCTTATTTGGATCTGCTCTCTTCTTTTCTTTGTTAATCTCACTAATGGTCTGTCAAATTTGTTTATTTTTCAAAGAACTACCTTTTGGTTGCATTTATATTTTGTAATTTTTGCTCATTTGCTTGTTTCAATATTCTTTAGTTCTGCTCTGATCTTCGTTATTTCTTTTTTTCTGATGGGATTGGTTTGTTCTTGTTTCTCTAGTTCCTTGAAGTGTGAGCTTTTGACTATTTGCATTCTTTCAGATTTTTTGATATAACATTTAATGTTGTAAACTTTCCTTTTAGTGCTACTTTTGCTGTATCCCAGAGGTTTGATTTGTTGTGCCACTACTGTTGTTCAGTTCAAGGAATTTTTTAATTTCCACTTAATTTCATTATTGACCCAAAGATCATTCAGGAGCAGATTATTTAATTTGCATGTATTTGTATAGTTTTGAGGGTCCCTTTGGAATCTAATTTCCAATTTTATTCTACTGTGGTCTGAGAGAGTACTTAATATAATTTCGATTTTCTTAAATTCATTGAGACTTGTTTTTTGGTCTGTCATATGGTCTACCTTGAAGAATATTCCACGTGCTGATGAATGTATATTCTGCAGTTTTGGGGTAGAATGTTCTGTAAATATCTGTTATGTCCATTTGTTCTAGGGTATAGTTTAAGTCCATTGTTTCTTTGTTGACTTTCTGTCTTGATGACCTGTCTAGTGCTGTCAGTGGAGTATTGAAGTCCCCCGCTATTATTGTGTTGAAATATATCTCATTTTATAGGTCTAGTACTAATTGTTTTATAAATTGGGGAGCTCCAATGTTAGTTGCACGTATATTTAAGACCGTAATATTTTCCTGTTGGACTAATCCTCTTACCATTACATAATGTTCCAGTCTTTTATTGAATTAAGAGTATTTTCTCTATCTTGCTCTCCTTTCTAACAGTTTGGAAGTTCTGCATTCTACTTCTATTCTTTCAATAAGTTATTACAAAACCTTAGACATTTGATGACCAAATTTTACAAGTGTTTATTTTAACTGTTTAAGACATCATTTTTATTGATTTATGTCATTTCTAACTGTTCCTCAGCCCAATTTACTAAAACAGTATTCAATAAAGACAACAATAAATCTGAGTCTCAAAAGTGTGTTTACCAATACAGATATTTAAATTTGATATTTATACATGCTTAGAATGAAATCAAATACAATAATAAAATCCCAAAACAAGTAAACCAACATAAAAGTACTTAAACCTCCAATACGAATACACTGTAATTAAAAAGGAGTACTTAATAAAAACAGAAAGGCTTGCCTTTACACTTTTTGTTTTATAGATTATTAAAATTACCAAATCGGGATGAGGTACCCAATAAATATTCATATCATTACGACTTGGTTTTGATTGTCATTCTCATGAGGCTGCACACAACTATTTAGCTGTAACATGACTCAGTTTTCCCATTGATGAAACTGTATGTTCCTTCTACTGTCAATGATGTGTAATCAATTGTTACGGCTTTATTTGTACTGTCTATAGCATAAATGCAAATTGAGATTTTGGTTAGCATGAAGCCATACATAGGTAATAAAAGTAAGATTTTACAGTGGGAAAGAATCATCAATTCCACAGTGTAGTTATTGATGGACAAAGCCTATGAAAGTCAAATGAGATAAGAACAAGTGTCCCTGTTAATTAGTGTTCAAGCATACTAATAGAACTCTTGCGTTTTAGCATTTTAAAGAGATAATTCATTATACAAATAAATTGAAATTAAACACTCACGTAAAGATTTTTCACAAAAGTGATATTCTCCCCTGGAGGTGGTGAGGTGGGGAGATGGACGTTTATAAAGAATATTCTTGCTGGCTTTGTGATGGGCATAATAATTCTCCACATCCCACCAAAGATGTCCACATCCTAATCCCTGTATTCTGTGAATATGTTGCCTTACATATCAAAATGAACTCTATAAATGTAATTAAATTAAGGAAGTTGAGATAGAGGGCCACCCAAGATTATCCAGGTGAGCCACCCAAGATTATCCAGTATCATCACAAAGGTCCTTATAAGTAAAAGAGGGAGGGAGTATGTTCAGAGTCAGAGAAGAAGCAAAGGTCATTTTGCAACTGATGGCCTTCTAGATGGAACAGTGCTACGAGCAAGGAACAGGGCAACCTCTAGAAGCTGGAAAAGGCACAAAAACAAGCAGATCCTCTCCTGGAACCTACCTTGATATTAGCCCAGTGAGGCCCATTTCAGACTTTTGACCTCCAGGACCATAAGATAGTAATATTGTGTTGCTTGTGGTAACTTGTTGCAGAAGGAAATACTAATACAGGCCTCCTGTAGTAAGAATTTCTGAGTGAAAAAGAAAAGTTGTTTCAGGCTGGGAAAAATAACAAATGAGATCAAAAGAATTAAATAACTGATTTCAGGTCACCCAGTTAGTGATAAAATCAGAAAATATATGTGGATCTTTCTTTACCATTATTACATTAACACTAAGTACTCAGAACTAACTCAGTGGAGAGAATGAGTAGAGTCTGTCAAAAGGCAAGTGAAAGGTTGCTCTTTTTATGATCAATGCAATATGAAAAATTAAGCTAAAATATGTTGAGTTTTATATGAAAATAAAATGTGTGCAAGACCATGAAGGAGTCTCATATTTATGCATAGTCCTCAAAATAATCCAAATCTCCAAAATTTAAAACTCTCATTTTACGCTAGAGGGTTCTTGGAACAAAATCAGACTGAATCACATACAATGACATTTTCAAAATGAAAGACCTTTATGTAAAATACAAATTTAAATGGTTGAGTCAAAATTAGATTTTTTGGTGAAAAATGTAGTGTAAATAAACATTAATGAAGAAAAAAATATTCTACAAATTAAGCACATGTATTTTAGTCAACATGTTTATGCATGTTTCAAGTGTATGAGGTTGAAACAAGAATTTCTAAGAGAGATAATAAAAATGATTTCTTACTTTATTTTGACTGAATTAAAAATGGCTGAAAAATGGAGGTAAGTTTTCCAGTGGTGATTTGTGGCATAATTTATGATGTCCAAATGAAGGTGTTTGAACAAAAAGGGTGAAGGTTAATTATCTTGAGTAACTTTTTAATGTCGAGTGGGCAGCTGATTTGAGTAACTTTTTAGAGTTCAGCAGGCTTCTTTTATATTATTGCATTACTTTTTAGCATCCATTGAGTCCGTATCTATTCAAAAATTTTTTAATCCTTCTTATATTTGTTATTCCATGATATTACTTACAAAAGTCTACCAAATTTCCTCCACTTCCCTTAAATATCTAACCCTATGGCTGCTGCCAACATCCTCTACCTTTTCTCCTGTTGAAGATTGTAATCAACTTACTGTGGTCGCCTACTTCAAAAAAACCTTAATTTTATATCTTTGCTTTCTCACCTTCTTGATGCCAGTCTTTGAGAGAACTGTTCTCAATGGTTATCAAGACTAACTTCTCTATTTTTACTCTTTATTGCTTTTACTTCATTTTCTTCAAGATGTTGTACCAACTGAAGACTCTTCTCCAACTTCCTGCTTGCAAAAATTTCCAGTGTAAAAAATAAGAGTAATAGTAACAACAAATTGGCCTAACCTCTTTAAGCTGCCAGCTCTTTCTTTTGACATCAACTTCCTTAAAATATAACTTATTTCAGTCTTATTTCACCCTCCTCACGCTATTGAAATTACTCTACCAAACACGACCACCGACCTTCTGAATATCACATACGATCCTCTCTCCAGTCTTTCTTAAATTCACCTTGTTCACACCATTTTTCTCTATTGATCATCCTCTCTTCAAACTGCCATCAAGGTTTCTAAAATCCTGAATTCTGTGAATTTCTTGCCACTGCTCTTATTGCTCCTTCTCTCTTTTGCAAGATCCTCCTTGCTTTTTTTTAACCTACTTCCATAACAATTTCCTGAGCTTCTTTCCTCACCTCCTCATGCGCCGGAGCTAGAAATTCTCTTATTTTACATAAAATCCAATTCTAAATCAGAGTCATAATTACATTGTTAGTAGGATAAATAGTATAAATAAACATTACAGTAAAAACAACATTCTGGAACCTAAGCATAAGTATTTCTATCAGAACAAAAATAGAACATTCTCCTATTTTTCTAATAGTTTTCCATTTTATTTTCTAAAGTTTTCTGAGTATACTACCATATTTGTAAACAGTACATTTTTTCCAATTATTTACTAATTTTTAACCTATTTCTTTTCATTTTTAAATTGCATTTGCCGTTAATTTTAGAAAATTTTAAATAGTAGATGAAATGTCCTTACATTTCACCATTAAACTTTATGCTTGAAATATAAAAATTTTTGTATGTAAAACAAAAGTATCCATCTAGTCTTATTTTACTAAGAAATTAATATCAAGATTGGATGCTAAATTTTTTAATCATGTTTTCTTGGCATCTAAGGAGATGATTGTAAGTTTTTCTTCTTTGAGTTATTAATATGAATTATCTTATATTCTATTTTAAACAGTTCTATAATACCAATATGTTCTCATTCTGTACATGAGAACTGAGTTGCTGAGAGGTTCAGGATTACATTAATATCACACAATTAACAAGTCACGGGAAAAATTATAAGCCTATCTGTATCTGAAATTTCTGTGCTTTTCACTTTGGCAGTGGTTTTCAAAAAAGGAAGGAAGGAAGGGAGGGAGGGACGGAAGGAGGAAAAAGAAACAGAAAATATAAACAAGATATTTTCTTCAAGTGAAATCTAATATGACGATTCTAAAAAATAATAATAAAAAGCCCCCAACTGCTCTAGTAAAGCAGGGTATGAAGCATAATGTCTGATTTCTCAGCAACGTTGAACTCTCGGAACTGCCTTTGATGTACCTTAACCAAACTCTGAGGAACAGAGGTTGAGAGCCCAAGCATGCCATTACCTCTGTTACACAGGCTCAACTCATTTATTTGTTCTACAAAAAATGTTATTATACAATTAAACATGCATTTGATAAACCATTTCAAATACTAAAGAACGAAGTACAAAAATATCCTTCACTATCCCCTCTTTAACTCTCTAGACTTAAACACTTAAGTTTACTGGTTTTTTAGTTAACACCATGAATCTAAGTAAATAATCTAAGAACCTGTTTTTCTCAATTTATTATTTTACACACATTTATAGACTCTGTCTTGAAAGATAAGGAACTCAGTTTTACTATCTCCTTTAGCATTGTTGTTTTGTTTTGGAATACTCTACTATCTATCTACTTTTATAATGTTTTATTATATAGCTAATTATAATTAGTAAATAAACTTTGAATAAAATAATACACTTCTATTTCTTGTAAAACTTGTTATATCTCTTAATTGTGTACTAGGTAGCATGAGAAACTTTGCCGAACCACACCATCAGAGGTAGCCACTTGATAGCTCTCTACCTTGCCTCTTTCTGTTATCCTCATTCACTATTGCTATGCTGGACACCTTGTTCATCCTCCAACATGCCAGGCCTGGTCCAGCCTCTCAACCTTTGCACTACAATCTCCATGTCTCTGATCATTCTTTCATATTTTTTGTTTTCTCTCCCCCATGTCTTAGGAAATGTTCTTAGCTCTATATGCCACCCTGTCTACCAAAGTTTATATTTCTGTGATTACATTTTTAATTCTGAAAGCACTCATTTAGTCTCTAAGTGGTTTTATTTCATAGGACAATTGAACTCTTGAGAGCTTCCAGTACTGTGTTAGATCCAGGGCATAAATAGGCAATAAGGTTTGACACTGCCCTTGAGAATTTTACGGTCTAATATGGGAAAGAGAGCAAGAGTGACTATCCAAGGAAATCCACTGCAGCCTCCTGGATGCAGTACAGTGGAAGAAAGTTAGAGCACTGAACATTTAAGCTGTGTCAAACATTTATATTCAACACTTTCTCTAGGTTATTGGCTCATTAAATTTTCAAAACTTCCTTATAAGTTAGGTATTATCTTTCCCTATTTGATGAAAATAAGGGTTAGCGGGTTTATGGCACTTACCCACAGTGTAAGGAGCTGGAGTAGAATTCACAGGCAGGCAACTAGATTTCAGAAATGACAAACCAAACCACCACAGTGGCACAAATGTCAAGGCTCAGTCTGAGGCTCAGCATCAGACTACATAATAGACAGCACACTGAGTATAACAAAATGAAGCTAGGAGGGAATTGCTAATCATCTAGTATAATCCTTTTATTAAATTGATATTTTAGAATAATTATTTTATTTTACCAAAAGTACTATGTTTTTAAAAAACAAACCAGACTGGGAGTGGTGACTCACGCCTGTAATCCCCGCATTTCGGTAGGCCGAGGCGGGTGGATCACGAGGTCAAGAGATACAGACCATCTTGGTCAACATGGTGAAACCCCATCTTTGCTAAAAATACAAAAATTAGCTGGGCATGGTTGTGCGCACTTGTAATCTCAGCTACTCGGTAGGCTGAGGCAGAAGAATCTCTTGAACCCAGGAGGCAGAGGTTGAAACAAGCAGATATCACACCTCTGCACTCCAGCCTGGAGACAGAGCAAGACTCCTTCTCAAAAAAAAAAAAAAAAAAAAAATTAGAACAATGCTACAAAGCTAGACTTTTATGACCACCTCTGATTTTATAACAGCTCTTCTATCTCTATCTCTATCACTATAGTCTTAGACCATACCTCCACATAACACAATCACATAAAAGCCCTCATTGCTTGGCTGGATCTCAGAAATTTGTTTCCTGCAGCTATTTCCCTGCCTCCCATAATCATGGCTGATATTGATTGTTTCTGGAAAGTAGCATAGAGAATAACAGATGAACCCTATATCCTCTAACAACTACACATATGCTCATAGATGCACACTCAAATCTTTCCTCTAAAATGTGATTTTCCAGTAACATAAAAATAGTATGAAAATCAAACCACTGTCAAGCTCCTAAAAATTTCTTCCTTTCTTCAATATTTTCCCATATTAAAGAAAACTTCAACAAAAAATGCAAGTAATCTACTTTTTAAATTTGCTAGTAATTTTAGCAGAATGTCATCTTGTCCTATTTCCGATCTTTGCACCATGAGTTAGTGTATAAATATGGCTTAAAGATGTTTTACAAGTCACAAATACATGACAAGTAGGACCAAGTCATCTTCAATAGGTCAGTGAATCCACACAGGCACAACTGCTGTTTTTCCATTCAGTGTAACCACTCAAGTAGACATTAATTTTGATGTGACTGAAGAGGTTAGAGAAAGTGGAAAGAATATTGGTTTGTGAAGTGGGAAACTCAGATTCTAGTCCTGGGACTGCTAATTAGCTGTGGGACCTTGGAAAGACTCCTGAACCTCTTCTGTCTTCTACTTCCTCACTTTTAAAATGAAAGCCCTGAAATAATTCATTTTAAAAGTACCATCTGATTTGAAAAGTCAAGATCTATAAGGAAAAATCATGTCTAAGTTTATCTTAGCTGTCTATCTCATTTTGCCTATTTGTAAATTGGCTTTGAACATCATTTCCAACACTGACTTTTCTTTATTATGACCGATGAGATGAAATAAATGTGAATTCTGCTAAACATCAATACTAAGCCAGCTTTCTCAAACACCAGAATTAACTCACTCTAGCCAAAATGTTCTCAGGCCTAGAAATTAATCATATTTTAGTCACTTAAAAGATAACTTGTAATACCATCATATCATAGTAAAATTTTTGTTTTCTCTATACATTAATGCACTATGTCATTAGATTTCTTACTATAACAGTAACTTGAGAACTAAAACATTGGAACAATAATTGTATTATTATTTGCACTAACTTAAGCAAAACTAATAAAAGTAAGTAAATGTTCATGGACTTTTCACTGTGAGATACTAGGCTTTAGAACATTAAATTCATTACCTTCTGATAAAAATTAGAATGCTAACTATAAGCTTGCATCTCAACAATTACTAAAGAAAAAAAAATATGTTAAGCACTCAATGACAAGCAAAGTAAGTTCTCACATCAGAAAAAATAATGTGACCTTTCCTTTGTAAAGCTTACTTTGTTTTATAAGAGTGTTCATGATTAAGAGGACATAACATAACGTAATAACAAAAGTCACAGACAGTGCTAAAATGCCTAGTAAAAACATTTAAAATATCAAGCCAAATAAAAATTTCTTTTATTGTATTTTATAAGAATTTTGTCCATAGAAGAAATATAACTAAATTTTGAGGGATTTTCATGACCAGGTATAGGAATCAATTATCTAAATTGACTATACTTTGATTTCATTTCGCTAAAGCATCATAAAACAATGTTACCTTCTTTGACTTGGCAGTACTTAGTTTTTTGAAGAAAATCACATAGCCAGTAGAAAATCTTAGAAGTAAATTTAAAAGCCTAGAATTCCCATTAGTTATTATTAACTTCAATTTTTGGCTTGATCATATCCTAATTACAGATACATAACTATGAAGTCAATGGTATTTTCAAAGCAGGAATCTGTTGACTCATCCCCAAGGATGGGGAAAATTCAATCTCCAGCAACTTGCCACCAATAATAACAAAAATTATCCTAAAATATTCATAGGCATATTGAAATCTCTTTACAGTCCCAAACAACTGGAAAAATCAATCAAATCAGCTGTTGAAATTTTGAAGTTAAACAAAAGTAACTTATTTTTCACTTACAACTCTTAGTCTAGCACAAAAAGCTATGTTAATCTGCCAGTTCTTATAGCCAAACATGTAGGGAAGTTGGGGCTTTTATTTTCAAACAAATGCATCCATCTCAAATGGGTGATAGAATTTCTAAATTAACACCCAATTTCAAAAGAGCAAAATTTCAAGAAGTCCCTGACTGATTAATCAATTGCAGAGCTTTATACACATAAAAAAAACCTTATAAATTATTGGTTGTCTGTATTTTCAAAAATATAATTTATAAACATCAAAAATTGTATTTTAATGCTAATTGGTTAAAGTCTGTTAGCATAAAGCTGTAGCCATCAGTTTTTTTCCTTTGTGTTATATAATTTTAAGATGTAAGAGAAATTTGATCAAATAACCAGTAAAATTACATCTATGCATCAGTATTTCTAAGAAGCCAAAAAATGATATTTTATTACCCTGATGAGGCTAGAATTAATTTAAATAACTTTGGGCTTGATTCATGAAAAACAAAAATACTTACACAGTAGGGGGGCATTATTTCTGCATTTTTTTATATGCACAAGTCATGGTCTGCATTCAACTTTCAATTCAAAAAGAAAAGTTGCAGATTTATGTAGGCAGGTTTTTGTGTGAGTTCACAGTTCCAAAGTGAAAAATAAATAAGCCTGTAGAGAACTTATGCCTTTTAGCAGAGTGTTAAAATGATTGCAGGCTGAACTTCAGGCTCCCAAAAAAATCTCATCCCAATAAATTATTACCAAAATGTTAGCAAGCACCACGTTGTCACACTCGGCAGCAGGGACATAATGGTGACACAGAAGAAAACTGCCACATAAATCACTTTAAAACATCCCTTTGCTCCATATAGGGAGAAACTTCCATCCTCAGCTGAATCTCCTCTCCCACCTTTTCATTTCTATGATAACATGGCAAGTGTCCAAATCACCAAAAACAATTTAAAAGAAATCCTTAGAGATGTTGCTGCCAAACTTAGTAACAGCCTTTCACGATTAAGAAAAAAGCAAATAAAGACTAAGAAAAATTCCTTTTAGAAACATTCTCCCTTTTAAATATGAATTGATAAAGTAGATCACAGGTCTTAAGCTGAATCAAATAATCTATAAATACTGATTTTCTCTTAATTTGGCTTTCTTAATTTCACTTAGAGAATACATCTTTTATAGAGTATAGAAATAAAATAATAGATTCTATGATAAAATAATTTGGCATTGTTAAGACATTTCAATGAGGCAAATCCATTTAACTCAAGAAAAATGGTCTCAGGATTTTACATATATTTCTAAAAGCCAATTTTAAGCCTTCAGACCACATCTGAAATTGTTCTTTAAGTAATTGTTCCACTAAAATATAGATCTATTACATTTTTCTATGTGAATAAAAATTGACTTTATAATTAATGATCATGAAAAGTCATTCTAATAGTAAAATAAATCAATATTATTTATATTTTTAAAAAAGGAAAAAGTCTATATGTGTTTCTTAGACATTCTTGCATATTGTAGAAATAGTGTAGGTGTCAAAAATAGAATTAATCCATTTTATTTTAATGTAAAGTATCTTAAAATACTGTCATAGCTCTATTGTTTCTCATATTTTGAAACAAATCAGTTTTGTTGCGTCTTTTTATCCTTTAAACTTCCAGGAAGTCTTAGCTATTTCATAGGTGCACCCTATGAAATTTTTTTATGTTCAATAAAATCTTGAAAATAAATAGAGAATAAACCTAGACGTTCAAGTTAATTTTATTAATTCTACTGAAACTATTGCATAATAACACAGACAGCATTCAACTTCCCTTGTCAGTTTTGAAACTGAACTATTACTATTCCTGTCTTAAATTTAGCATCCTTTAAGCTGAAGGGGGGAAAATCAACTTGCAATTTAGACAGTTATCAAATTACCAAAACTGGTGCAGGAACTCTTAATGAGCAAAACCATTAACAATTTTCCGACTGGAGCCCCTGTTCAAATACCTTGGACACCTTGTTAGCACAGAATGAGGTGTTCAATCAAGAGACTGGGAATTGGAAGTACCAGGGCACAGTTTTGAGTGGTGATTACAAGGGCGAGAGGGCGAGTGCCAAAGTAACAGTCTTCTACCCTGCAGGAAGCTGAGAAACCTTCAAGTCTACATTTGTAAATCAGGCCCGATGATTACAGCAGTCACAAGCAAAGAACATATGAAACAATTATTTGCACCATTCTTTCACTGTTTTAATTTGCTCTTAAAATGAACAAGATGATCCCCAGAGTCACTGGCATTTTGTCTTTAGAAATTTAAAGCATGTTCTAGGATTTTTCATGGCACTGTAAGCCAAGGAAAAGACTAAAAGGATAATTTCAAAGAGCATTCCTTTTTTTCCCCCCACAAGCTATTTTATTGTGCAGCTTTCCTGTAACTTAAGATAGACAAAATAGTTTTGCAGGAGTTTTAGATCTTATAATTGTTGACTATTTTAAACCAAAATATATGTTTGTCGTTTATTCATTTTTAATTTTTGTGTTACTGCTCTTCATTTAAAATACAATATCTTAGACATTGAGACTCTTGCATTAAATTCAGCAAAAATAAACACAACATTTTTCCAGTTTTTAACTATTTTAATCTACTCTTTAACCAATGATGGCTCACAAATAGTTTACTAAAAAGTTTTTATTTTAGGATACAGCATTTAAGTTGCCCTCAAAACTTAATAGTGACACAGTATCAAATGTATTTTAAAGAACACATTTAAGCAAAATATTGTTTTTTAAATAAGCATACTATCTTAAGTGAAGGAATTGCACTGAAAAAAAAAAACAAAATTAAACAGAAAACTAAACCTTCCAAATGCAAATAATGGAATTAATTGTATTGCCATTAAGTACGTCTTTTTTACTAAGTTGACTATAGACAAATAAAAATCCACGTGCCATAAAGTGTTTATAGTTAGAAAAAGGAAACACAAATGTGTATTTCTAATTTTGTTTTATGATACAAAAATCTTTTTTTAATTTATTAAATATGCATATACTTTTCCTCTGAATTGTTTGCAGGATGATGTACTAAATGTTTATGGGATGGTTTTGCTAATTAGTGACAGACATGAGGATTTAAATATGATTATATTTTATATGTCTTTATAATTTTATGAACAACTTTATTATGACTTAATCTGAAAAAGAATTTTCAACAGAACTTAAAATTACCAATTAATTTCATTTCATTTAATGAAAACATATTAATTGTTAGATTCTAAATCTGTATTTTCTTCAATAGGTAGATACTGGTAACTAGAAAGCATTTTTAAAAAGACTTTGGATCATCTTTGAAAACATCATAAGGTTCTGCTTATATAAGAAAGAAAGAAAAATAACACAAGTTTAACTACTTATAAATGATTTCTGAAAATTTATTAAATTATATGATTAAATTCATTTTTAAGTAGGTTTATGTTTTCCTAGAGAACCTTCTATTTCATCTTGACTATTATTTTTGTCAGTGTTTTGCTACATGGTACAATATTGAGTTTCCCAATTTTGATTTTCTATACTAAATCAATGATTTAAAATACTGTAAACTCATGTGAGACATTACCATGTAATTTTGTAATGTATTACAATCCCATAATTTGTCCCCAAACCCACAGTGATTATTGTTAAATGCTCCTTTTCTCAACTAGTAAAATCTTTTTCATCATTTGCTATCCAAATGTAGAGGGCGCTGTTGTTCATGTATTTTGAAAGTTTTTCCTAAAGCAAAATACATTTAGCTAATAGTTTGGTATTTGTTTTCAAAACGTATCTATAAATTTCAATGGAAATATTAACTTGTTAAGTCTGAATTTAAATTTAAAGTAATTGAGAAAGTGTTTCTATAGATCAATAAAGTTGCATTTGCCATTAAAGATTTATGTATTTTTAATTATCCCTGGGATCTAATTAATCTATAATTAATTTTAAATATTTCTGTTATTGTAGTTATGTAAAAAAATAGCCTTGTGCTTAGGATATGCATGCTGCAAAATTTAGGAGTGTAATTACTTTTAAGCGATTCAGAGAAAAAATAGTTAATGAAGCAAAAAAATTTTGAGTGGAGAACAAGTGAATGTTTGCTATACTATATTTCAACTTTTTTGTACATTATAATTTTTCAAACTAAAAGTTTGGAGAAAATATCCTGATTACTTATCTCATTCTTAGTTTTTATGTTTATTTTGTTCATTATTTTTCTAAGAAAATATATTTTGAAAAAAATATTTTACTGAGCATGCCAGCTTCTGTATGGCTAAATTTTAATGCAGTTTTAAAGTGTAAAATGATATCCTGATTATATTTCTGTCATTACTTTATCGAGGTTGAATAAGGTCAATAATTTTAAACTTAAAATTTGTATTTGCTAATATTTTTACAAAATTTTATAAGTGAATAAATAATAGTGATTACTTTTAAATATTTCTCAAGTATCATGAAATCACATAGTTCACTTTTGTTTTATGACTTTCATTTTATTTCACGGTTGCTGTTAAAGAGCTTAAAAATGAGTTTTAAAAAACCCTCAAATTATAGACATTCTTGTTCTAAACACAAAATTTAAGTAAGACATTGGTATAGCTTACAAAATGAATTTTTAAAATTTAAATAATTGGTTGCATCATTGTATCTAAATGCATTGAACAAATGTTACATGAAACTAACCAGCACCTTGCCAGTAATAGTGCATGTTGTAGAAGAGCTCCAATTACAGATTTTAAAGACACTAGTTTAGAAAACTCAAGCCAGGCGTGAAACATTGATTGTATTCTAAGGTAGTTTTCATTCTGAATTCTTTATATTTAATTTAATACTTTCAATAAACCATTTCAAATTTTTTCTTTCCATGTTACTTATATATTTAATACCTCTGAATGTTATATATATTGTAAAATATCTTCTTATTAATTCTATTCTATTATATTAAAGTCTATATATATATATGCTGAATAGACTTAATAAGAAAATAGCCTCACGTATGTACCTATGCAACAATATTGCATGTTCTTCACATGTACCCCAAAACCTAAAATGCAATAAAAAATTAACATTAAAATATAGTTAAATAATATTACATTTAAAACCATCCAGATTATTGACTGAATATTTCTTTACTGTTTACATTTTTAGGAACTGTGGAAGCATCAGTAACATATCTCTTTTTCTTTTTAATCTAACTTGGAGAAAGAGAGAGAGAATGTTAGTCACCAGTGCATGTAAATATGTATTCTATGCATAGCCATGAAACTAAATCACCAGAAAAACACAAATATTGCTTAAGGAAAAGTTTTGAATGTAGCTCAGGCATAACTTTTCACTATTTCAAATTATTTTAAAATCAAAATAGGCATGGCAGAAAGCACAGAAAGAAAAAGCAGTTCATTAAAATAGCTTATAACTTGCTCTTTTAAATAGGATATCTGAAACTTTGTCTGGTTAAACTGTATCTAATCTTGCACAAGCAGGCATTGTCTAATTTTTATGGTACCCATGCACATTCAAGAAGTTTTCCACCTTAAAAACAAGGGAGTAGAGTTGAGGGGGGTAGGGCCAATCCATAACTGAGTAACACTTGCCTTTTATGATTGGCAAGTTCTTTGGGACCAAGATACCCCCAGCCTGACTGACTAGGAGGCTGAGATGCAGTTCGGCCCTGTCTTTATGTCAAATCACTGCCATCAAAACAATGGCTCATATTACATGAAAATCTTGTGCAAATGAGCCATAATGGGAGTGAATGACAATCTCCTAAGACCATGCAGCAGGGTCCTTCTTTGATGTGAAATACTGTTAATCTTTCTCAAACATAGCCCAATAAGTATACTTGGCAAATCCTATATGAGAAAGTCCTTATAGTACAGATTCAGAGATAAACACACTGCAAGTGAAAAAGACACTAATACAAAGTTCCATGTTGGTCATAAATTTTCATTTATTTCAGTCATTTTTTGGTTTTGGGTTTGTTTTTTATGTTTTTGGTGGTTATCATTTTTATAGTCTTTTGAAGAATATTTATATGTCACACTTCCTTATTTTAAAATGTTGGTTACAATGGCATTACAAAAAAAATAATTAAAAAATTATTTTTAAAAAGATCTCTAAGGGTTATAATAATTTGTGAATGTCTGAAATGCCTTATTTACATAGGCTTTTCTCATTAATCATAGTGAACTCAGACTGATGGCTTCATATTATACGTACCATAACATGAAAGAGAAAGGAGAGAGAACTTTTAAGCATGATGTTTTCTACTATTAGAAAAAAATGACTTAGGTGTTTCTGTTTTTAAGGTAGTGTAAACAACCTTCTAAATATCTCCCAAGGAGTTATAGATCAGCTTTTGGATCACAAAAGGTCTTTTCTTTCACGCTTTAATATCAAAAATCAAACTGTTTTGCTGGATAGCCAAATATGTAAGGCACATGTCTAATGCAAGCTGAGTCAATCATGGTAATTCAGTGCTGGTAGGAAATATGCCTCTTCAATTGTGCTCTGCTTTTGAAGTGTTGCCTAAAAATCAGCCTTGGGCTTCAAAGAGAGAGGGATTATAGCCTTTATCCAGCAATTAATATGGCTGGAACTCAGAATGTCAGTGTCTAACCACGATCCTGGCTGGACAGTAGCATAGCAGGAATTCGTTCTTCAAGACTTGGCGCAAATCATAAAAATGAATAAATAAGTAAGTAGTAAAATGTTATTAATGTGTGGCAGGAAAGAAGAGGGGGAAAAATAAACATTCCACGTCTAGTGACCTGCCTGTATTTTTGACATGCAGACAAGCCCTCCCAAAAAAGTGATGTCCTCAGACCTTTAACCAGCCTTATCCACCTAGATCATTTTAATCTCCCACCAACTGCTAGGCAGAAAGAAGTGCTATTAGAGAGAAAGCTATTCCTTTTGCCTTCTAACATAGATCAGATGACAACCTCTCCAAGTCCCTCCTCTCTGTCAGAGTTCAAGGGTTCAAAAATGGTCAGAATATCGAGCCACAGAAAAGCAGCAGGGTTTTGCAGGAAGAGTTTAAGTACATTAGATTATGCAGAGTAGTCAGAAGAGATACTAGTATTAGGTTTCATTTTTCATTCTCAATCTTATTTTAAGTGCCCTTTGACAGTAGCCTACAATAGTGATCCCCTTCTGCTACTGAGTGAGTATGGAATACAAGTCCATAAAATACTATTTATTTCTAATTAATACTCTTGTATGTTTGAAATGGAATATTAAGTAACAAAATGTCCCCACATTTATAGCAATAGGTTATTTGGAATTAATATTTCAACATGGTATGTTTATCTTGGTCTGAAGGCAAAGGGGTGCCATCTCTTCCAGGAGTTGTGAACAAAAATGGGGAAAATCTTTCACTGGGTTTGAGGAAATTCCTCCCTTAGAATAGGTAGGACTCCTTCCTGCCATATACCCAGAACAACCAAGCAATTTTGCTTTTTAAAATCTTACAAAATTGTTTCTGCATGTTTCTTTACAATTTTTTCTACTGACTTGAAAGAAAACCCACATGTAAAGTATTTACAGAAAAGTATCACAGCATCCTGACAAGCTAAGCAATGTGTTTCATTAATAAGCAATGTTTATTGCTCATTATAGAGGTTTTGTGTGGAAGACGTTTGAAGAATGATCACTATAAAATCTAATATTAACAAAAAATTTAAATATAGTCTTTTTGATATCATATACACATTTATCCCTAAATCTCATACATAAATATAGAGTTGAGCTCACAAAGGCATTTGATTTTCTACTTTCTTTTTGAATTTATTTTCTTTTTTATATTGCCTTGCATTTCACACTCATAGCAAAAGTCCTGATAAGTGTGTTGTAGTTCCACAGAAAGCTGGAATTGAAAAACAAGGATGGCTGATGGACTAAATAGCTAAGAGAAGGTAAAGTGATGCCCATAGACCTCATTCTATTAAAAATGTACAAATCTAAGCAGAATTCATTCCCCCCCCCCTTTTTTATTTTTATTTTTGGCTGCCTTACTGTTAAAGCAGTGTGATTCCCAGGTCCTACTTCAAGTATAGGGAAACCCACCACGGCGATATTGTCATAGAATAATAGAGTACTCTGTGTTTAAAAAAATTAGTAAAGGAAAGATAATTCAGGAAACTAGGAAGAAAAATTGTTCAGCCATTAGACAGGACAAAGAATGTGAAAGAAAACCTGCATTTAAGATTTTATCTCATATTTTTTATGACATAAAATTCCTTGTTAATACAATATCATTATCAAATAAGTTTGGGATTTAGTCAATGTCTACTTAATAGAAAGCATACCACGGAATATACCTACTATGTATTTAGTTATCAGCAGGGCCTAATTATTAGGTCCAAACTATTTTAAACTAATTTCAAAAGACCTATAACCTATTCAGAGTTTAAAGTTTCCAGACCCATTCATAATCACTATCCTATTACTACTTCTATTAATGCCCTCTCAGTGACCCAACAGATACGAATCTATACATTATGTATATATTTAACACATATAGAGATTCATTAAATAGAATCTATTTAACTGTATTACTTTGTCAGAAATCTCATTAGATGAAACTGTTTTGTTGTTGTTTGTATGAGATTGGCATTTTCTGTAATAATATGCACTGCAAAATAATGTATGTGTGTGCATGTGTTTTAAAGTAATACAAAAAATGTTGTCACTGTTTTTTGTAAAACTGAGATTTCTTTAGGGTTCTCAATACTTTCCAGAAATCTTGTTTATCATTATCTGGTAAACACATTTCTAAGTCTTCTCATCTAGTGTTTTTAATTATTTTAACTTAAGTGTTTGAATGAGTAATACATTATCATGGGTTTGAAAACCAAAATAACGAATAAAAATATGAACAAGTAATAACTCTCTTAACCCTCTCTCCACTTATCCAGTTCCCCCCACTCTCTAGTCAGATAACCTTTGTCGTTTTGATATATTCTTTCATTGTTTCTTTATGTACGTACAAGAAACAGAATAGACCACTATTGCCTCTCCCGAAATATCTGTCTGCTGCTCTGTCCCGCACTCTCACCTTTGCCTCACTTTTCATTGTCACCATGATACTCTCATTCCTCACTCATCCACTGACCTACTCTATGTGCCTCCTTCTTCTTTTTCCTCCTCTAACATCAGAAAAGCTGCATTTTATCCTAGTGAAGTCCAATTCTTCCACGTGGGGTGAGGCCTTATTATTTCTACTTTCTTAAAACTTTACCCTTTCAGTTTTCCCCTTCTTCCTCCTGTATCTCCACTGTCTGCTTCACTGTGCTCTGGAGTTGGCTATTTAAATTTGAATGCATTAAAATTAGGTTTAAATGCACCAAAATTAGGTAAGATTTTAAATTTAGTTCCATAGGTGCACTAGCTACATTTCAAATGCTTAATAGTCATATGTGGCAAGTTGCTATAGAATTAAACTGCTCAGGTAGAAAACGTTTCTACCATTGCAGAAAATTCTACTGAACAGTGCTGTTCTAGAGCATGTTTGAAAAATGATAGAATGTCTCAATTTTTTTACTCATTAAGTGTGACCTTGGCTAAGTTACTTTCTCTCTATGCTTCAATTTCCTATGTAGTAAACTGAAAAAAGGAATAGTGCCAATTTTGTAGGTGATATATGTAAAGAACATATTAAATGTGCATGAAAAATTGAACATAAATATAATGTTGAATATATAGGTATGGATACAGAAATAGAGATATAGAGATAAAATTATTTCAAGATAATTTGTTTTCTCTTTTCCATAATAAATATGGAATATAAATACACCAAAGCTACCTTTGTGTGTGTGTGTGTTTTACCTTGGGCAATTCTAACAAATTGTATTTATATTCCCAAATTCTCATAAGTGTGGACCCACATTTATGTTTCCATTTCACTTTGTACATACTTTTATAATTATGTGTTATTGTTTAATATCTGCAAACACAAAGATCATAACTTTGTGTTTTTGGCACCAAACAAAGGTCTAGGACACAGAATGAATGTTCAGTAAATTTTGTTGAATTAAATTTAACTTAAGACACTTGATTAATGTTTTCTGTATGTAAAAATTCTTCTCACTTTATTTAAGCCATATTCCCACTTGTATGCTCAAATATCATGTTTTATTTTCATCATCTGTTCTAGAGTTCATAATCATATGGGTTTTATTGCCTCCTATGTGTTCACATCTGCATTAGCCCATTTGAATTGCACTAGACTCTTCCAATTTAAATATTATTGTGAAAGAGTATACTTATGGTCAGAAAGTTGCACTTGTACTTGCCGATCACTAGTAACTAAGATAATTACATTTTTTAAAAAATTTGGTAGTATTTTGGCTCTAATGTAGAGAATAATTTAAAAAGGGAAGAAGGAAAGAATAATAGATGATATATAACCATTACTCCTTGCTGTTTGTATAAAGATGTATTTTCCTACTAGATGACTACAGTGAGATATTTTAAATATGCGTTTTTAAAAGTTAATTTTCTCTTTGAATATATTTATATATTTTCAGTACAAATATTTTAAAATGCTAATATGTAATAACATATTTCAAATTAGAGGTGCCTTTTAATTAATTTAACTATACTCAGAAGTGAATTCACCATGATTCCCTCATGATACCCTTAGAGCTTTACATATTTATTAAGCACACAACAGATATTTGTTAACATTAACAAGTATTAATGTTAAATGATATGTTATTTTATAAAACCCATTTTGCAGAAACACAAATTTACACAAACAATAAAATGAGATGTAACTATTCAGTTAAAATTTATTTTTGATCAGCATTTACAATTGAATTAACTAAGTATTTTTATATACAGCTCATTAATCTCAAAGGTAGTTTATGCCTTTTTGGGTATTGGCATTTTATTCTATGCAAAATCAATTTGTACATAAACTACATATAGGCTGACTACATAAGGACTTGTATGTTTTAAGATGAGGGCTTCTACCATCAAATAAATCATGTTTATTCATAAAATGGAGCACTGAGCAGACTCTAAAGAGAAAGTATATAGCTATAGATAGAAAGAAAGGATATTGATAGAGAACAATCTCTAAAATGTATTGATAAATATTTTTAAAATTTTGGAAGACAGTGAACAGTTTACTACTACTCGTGTAAGAAAAATAGAGATGTATCCATACACATTTATATGTTTGAGATTATTTAGACTATTCATGGAATACAAATTTTGTTCTATTTGAATTTTTAGCGATTTTTAAAATGCTTAATTTTTTGTCATATCAATGCATTCAGTTTTGAAAGTCCTTTGGGTTGTTGTTTTTTTTTTTTTTTTTGCTGGAGTCTTGCTCTTGTCGCCCAGGTTGGAGTGCAGTGGTGCTATCTCTGCTCACTGCAACTTCTGCCTTCCGGGCTCAAGTGATTCTCCTGCCTCAGCCTCCCGAGTAGCTGGGATTACAGGTGCCTGTCACTATGCTTGGCTAATTTTTGTACTTTCAGTAGAAGCAAGGTTTCACCATGTTAGCCAGGCTGGTCTCAACCTCCTGAATCTCAGGTGATTCGTCCACCTCACCCTTCCAACATGGTGGGATTACAGGTGTGAGCCACTGTGCCTGGCCTGAAAGTCTTAAAACAATTAAAAAAAAAACCACAAGATTTCATCTTTCCATATCTCCTAACCTACCAAATTCTCTTTTCCAAGAACAATGGCTTTCTTTATGTATCTTTCTATTTGCTTCCGTATTTCTAAAAATATGCCTTAGACTTATATTTTATGATCTATCAATTTTATACTTTGTGTATTGACTGTGTTATGGCATCATCCTATATAAACATATTCTATATTCCCTCTTTTGAAATTAAATACTTCTTAAAATTTATATGTTTTGAGTTATATACATATTGTTCCTTGCTGAGTTCAATGATAGTCAAACAAGTATTGTTTTATTTCTTGCTTGTTTTACATGTTGTGTTTCATAAAGTAAATATTTGCCTGTTTAAAATTATTTTTGTTTTTGTACTATTTACCTATAGTTAATTCTTCCTAAAATTTCAAACACAATTATTATACACATCTCAATACCATTTTCTACATGTCAAAATTAATCAAATCAATTCAAAATTTATTTTTCCCCAGAAATCCTCTCCTTTGGGTCCTCTGATTTCTTGTAAAACCTGATCTGATTGCTCCAGGCCTATTGCAGAGTTATGTTGGAGCTTTCCTTTGTCTCTCTCCCATGAGGGAGCCCAGGTCTTTCTCCTCCTTGATTAACTTCCTCTCTTCTAGTGGAACAGCAGTACTTGACTGAGAATAAGTGTCTGGAAGATAAACCTTATATGTGTGAAAAAGTCTTTATTCTTACTTGACCAGAATTTGAGTACAGATAGACTTTTAGGCTGAAATGGTTTTCATCGCATTTTATGTGCTAAGTTTTTGGTAGAACTTTCCAATTTGTTGACCCATGTCCTTCAGTTCTAGAGTATTTTCTTCTATTGTATCTCTGTTTTCTCTTTCCTTTTTTTTTGGTAACTTCTATTCTTGATGTTGGACATTTTAGAAATTCTAATTTTCTTTTGACTTTCTAGTGTTCTTTTTTAATTTTTTTGGCTTTTTATATTACTTTTCCAAAGATTTCCCCCATTTAATCTTTCAACCCTTCTATTTATGTATTTACTTTTTATTCTGAAGAGCTCTTTTTCATTCCATGATTCTTTTTTAAAATAACATCCTGTTCTTGTTTTGTTAAAGTAATAATTTTGTTTGTCTCTCTAATCATATCAGTTAGTTTTTGTTTTCTTCTCTTTCCTGAATTGCCTCTCATTGTAGTTCATTTTTTGTTGTTTATTTTGGTCTCTGTGTGTGACATTTTCAGCCTTTTTAAAACATGACTGAAGATGCTTAGCCCTTCTTTCATATTTAAGAGTAAGTCACCAATAGGTTGGTTAGAGGCTCTGCTTGCATGGAAAGAGCTTAAAGATGAGTGAAACCACCTTTTCATTGTAGGAAAGAAGCCCAAGCATCTTCAACTAGATGAACGTTTGAGTGGAGAGTCTCTGTTGTAGTCAGTCTCCTTGCAGGTGAATATCAGCCCTGCTGTTAAGAATTTGGCGATCAAGTCAGGTAATTCATCTGGGGATGCCATCATTTCATTTATCTTTCTCACTCCCACGCTGCTCTGTGCCTTGCATCTCAAGTCTCATCCCCTTCTTTATTGTATCTGGAGCCTCCAAATTCTAACCCTTACTAAGGTTCTTCAGGGCAGGTTGTTGTGCTTCTCATCATTATCATCCTCTGAAAGCATGTAGTTATCTAATCTTTCCACTTTGCTGAGTCAGTTATTAACACTCCATCTGTTTTTCACCTTCTACAAACCCACTGGTATCCTCTGTTATATTTCTTTTGCACTCTTTGCCTTATGGACTTACATGTCTGCTATTGCAGTTAAGGATAGAACAATGATTAAATATATGTTTTTAGCCTGCCATGTTTAATTGAATTTTAAATTGAATTTAGTCTGCCATGTTTAATAGGAACTATATGTACTATATCAAATATATATCATATATACTTTATATTATATGTTTATATTTTATAAATAATATGTTTTATATTATATTTTAAGAAAATAATATAAGAAGGCCCCAAAAGTTTTTGGAGTGTTCATAATAATTTTATCACCAAAAAAATATTGGGGTAAAGAAATTTCATTTTCTGTGAATATACTAATTATTTATCACCTGGAAAATTCAGTGTACAATTAACATCATAACTAATAGTATAATAACTCCATATTGACTTTCCCCAAAAGCATGTTTTCATTATAGACAAATAGTTTTTGTCCTACACTTTCTTATAGAAGAATAAATTACTTCAACATTTCCAAATGACAATTTGAAAATATATCTTAAGGACATTAAAAGAAGCATACCATCTGATCTAGGGATTACCTTACAGTAATTTATCTAGGGGAATCTCAGCATATGTATCTAGTCAGAAATTATTTGGTTGCAAGTCAAATAAAAGTTGATCACAGAAAATCTCCTAGAACACAGTTACTGCAAAGACATCAGAGATTCACTGAGCCACAATCTGACTTAGCTGTCTTTCTCTATACCTCTGATTCTGCTTTCTCATCAGTACTCTCCCCAAAATGACAGTATCATCCTTGGATCTACAGGATCATCAACTTTGGTTCCAGACAACTAAATGACTTAGTCTCCATGTCTCAATTTCAATTTCTTGGAGAATAAATCTGATTGGCCTGATCAAGTCAGCCTTCGTGGTCAGTGCTCAAGAGGGACTTGGTTGGAAAATCAAAACTTATTCTTCTCAAACTACTAGGGTTGGAAAATTGTTTTTAGAAAAAAAGCATGGAGATCTGGAGAAATGTATCTGCATCTCTAACATTCTAGATAGCATTTACAACACTAGTCAACTAGGTGAGTTGGACCATGATACAATGGTTGGTCCATGTTCAAAGATTAGCTTGAATCATGACTCAAGCACCACTAAGGTTGTTTTAATTTTAGTTTGCTATTGATCCAATAAACAAGGGATGCAAAGAGTAATCATCAGATTCAGGACATAATTCAGTGGCTACAGCTCCTAGTGCATTTCTGGATCCTCAAAGTTTTGTCCAAATTTCAAAAGGGTTGGCAGCACTCATAAGAGTGAATAAACAGACAGGTTAAAAAAAAATCCTGGAACCTCAGATTCATCCTTTTTTGGTGGCCGTGGCTGACTGGGGAAGATACGAGAGAAAACAAATCAGCACTCAGGGGTTTACCTTATTACCAGAGAAGAAATATCTAATAAAGAGTCTATGTAGAACCAAGTGCATAACAGGGCAAGAATACTGATAAATAGTAGCTGACACCAGGCTTAGCATAGACAAGAAAGCTAAGAAAGGGAAGACTATAGATGGAGAAAGAAATTGCTATTTAGTTCTAGGTGACTATACTTTCGCAGAAAAAAATATGTATTTCTTTATTTTTTGTTTCTAAAAACAAGTCAGAAATCCAGATTTCTACATGACATTTCTGGATTTTGAAATGTTGGAAACTATCAAGATTTTTTTAAAACACTGTGTTAGCCAGGAAAAACATATCTGCTGATAGAATAAGACCTGCATACAGCTAATTTGTGAGACTGCCTACACATACTCTAACATGTATATGCAAAGGCACAACACCTCCTATGTAAATGAATATGAATCTTAATTATCCTCCTAGGCTAAAACCCAATATAATCAAGAATGAGAAGTTTAGCTTTATACAATTTCCTCAAAATCACAGAATATTAACATAAGAAAGAATATGGGATTTCAGTGATTATAACTCCATTATTTTATAGATGAGATAACTTAGGTATAGAGAGTTTTAACAATTTGTTTAAAATTTAAAGATACTTACATATCTACATACCTATATGTAATTATTTTGGAATTTTCTTTAAGAGATAATATGATTCCTTATATTCTAAGATATAATTCACATCTAGGTATCATATCTCCACAAGCATTCTAGGTAATTATTATTTCAGTTCAAATCATAATTTATCAAAAAGCTTTATTTACATTTCTTTCATAAAGTCAATCAAAATTATTTCAATGTGCCATCTAGAAGGTTTAATGTAACTATAGCACATAATAATAGTGTGATTATTCTGGATTAAATAACATCAACATTAGCCTTTATTAACTATTGGCAAGGGACCTACCTTTAACCACCCACTTCACTTTAGACTTGGAATTAGTAAAATACTATATTTATTTCAGGGCACATTTGTTCAGGTGATTTTCAAATTCCAATCTTGGTTCCTGTGCCCAGATTCTTTTTAGGTCTTTTGGCTTCACACATTGAAATTTATGGGGCATTTCCCAGTATTCCCTGCTGTGTCCCTCATCAGGTCCTGGCTGTCAGGCCACTAGGAAACAAGAAATGAATGCTGGAAAACCCTGTGGCTGTTCTTAACTAAAGAACTGCAAACATGACCAAAGTTCTCTGCAAATCCTCCTAGATTGTCAGAAGAAAAATGGCAACAAGCTGCAGCCATTCAATGAAGCAATATTTTCCTTATTACTTGCAAAGTCTTTTATTTAGCCTCAACAGTATCATATTTGAAATGATTTTATGACTAGGGGCAATACTTGGGCAACCATCTGTTCTCTCAGATTAGCTGTCAAATCAGTAGAGTGTTTTTAGTCAATGTTTTCAAATTGCCTTAAAATATCAACAAATTCAATATTTGTTCATGGCATTGCTAGGGAATATTTTCATATTTTATTCCCTCAAAAAGTTGGACTTTCCAATAATTTAATATTATCTTCATAGTAACTGGTACAAATGAGTGGATTCTGACATTAAAAAAAGAAGAAGAAAATAAAAGTGATCAAAATGTCAAGATGGATTTGGTATACCAGAGCTATTTTTACACTTGCAATTTTAAAAGCAAATCTTTAATTTGGAGATTTCTGCCTATCCACCATTGTCCCTTCGGGGCAATGATCTATCAAGTTCTGACTGTCTTAAACTGTTTGTGCCAGATTCCACATCGATCACACTCACACTTGCTGCACTTTTAACCAGAGAGCCAAGAAGCAATAATTTTCAATTAAGAAAGTAGAAGACTTGGAGTTTGATTTATGGTGCATGACTAATTATCAAATAGCTGGCCTAATGAAAATTAAGCTGCTGGTTACTACAAAGATTTAACTTCATTTTCACGAAGAGATATTGATATGATCCGGAATGTAATTTATTTATTGAAGTAGTACGATGCATTTTAAAAGTCATAGACATGTAAATGAGATAATTATCATTTTTAAGTGACACGGCTAATTACTGATATTATGATGAATTTTATATTCAGAGTACATATACACCTGAAATAAAAGATTATCTTTCCTTGCAATAATGATTTTTTACTTCCTTCTTATGCTACTGGAATATCTAAAAATATTGCACATAGTGTAAATATTGAAGAATCTTTTTTAAAAAGAAGAGAAATAAAACTAGCTTTAAATTTTTTTTGAAAATTATTTGATGTAAATTATTCAGAATGAGTAAATGAATTAAAGCACATGAAAAATATTATCAAGTTAACATCACAGGCCATATGTATGTTTTATATTAATTATGCTTTTTTCATTTGTTAAATGCAGATTTATGAGAGGCAAATGCCTAAAATCATAAAAACACAAGGATGAAGTTTACCTTTGTTCCATAAATAAAACAATTTAATGCTATGTCATGTGTAATGTTCTCTATCCTATTAACTTTTGCTCTTAAAATATTAAAAAACTTAAAAATATTCAGCTTTCTACCCTAGCTTTGCTCTACTCCACCTCTCACATTCTCCTGTGCAAGCAACCTGAACTACCCTATGTTCCCCAAACATCACATTCATTTCCTGTCAATCTTCCACCACTTATATAAATCTGACTACTTGTAAACTTCTCAAGAACCATATCTCCAAATTCTGCCATCTTTTAACTCCAATCTTAGATGTCACATCCTCCATAGAAGAGCAAAAATTTTCTCTTCATCTTTCCACTACTCTGAAAGGATGTCTCCTTTCTTTTTGGTCCTACATTATCATATAATCATCAATAACATCAGGGATTATCAATCCTGGCTGCTATGATGGGGACTTGAAATATTACTGTTTTTTATTTGAGTGCTCATTAACGGATATTCTAATCAATTAGAATTTATCTAACTGTATGCTTGTGTGTACTTTTCTAAATGTACATTATACTTCAATAAAATATGTTTTAAAATTTTCAGCGTTGTGGCTCCATCCCAAACCAATTAAATCAGAATTTCTGGGATATGGGACTTTCACATTGGTATTTTTTGTAAATGTTCCCCCATATGATTCCAACATTCAACCAGCTGTTCAGAACCACTGACCTATCTGACGTCCTAAGAAGGTTATCTTCCTTTCTAGAGAGATAGTTACCATTAACTATCCAACCAAGTGTGAATGGATGACCAAAACCTCACAACTCCTAACTATACACATTTTTCCACAAAGTTTTTTGTCTGACCCCTTTTTAGGTGCTATACTTGCAATTTGTAATCACTGCATGTTTCAGAGTTGACCAGGTGCTCTTAAGGATGTTCATTCCTAAAATGTGGTTATTTCTATGAAGTTGATATTATTACAGTATTCATAATTTTATAGTTCTTACTATATCGTTAAACAGGTTCTCCTCTTGAGTGCTTCTTGAGGTTAGGAGCTGGCTCACTTTGTTCAATATATGTTCATCATAGCACTATTTTGATGTTGCTTAGCCAACTTTGAGGCTACCATTAAAAGAAAGAAAAGTCAGAGCAGAGTAAAAAACATAATAATTTTGTGCCTCTCTATTTTTAATTATGTCTTTGAGATTTCACAAATATTAGAAACAAACTTCTAATTGTTTAAATTATGATGCATTAATGATCAGAAAGCATTTGTGAAATAGTTTATTTTTGTGAAGTTTATTTTTAGCTGTTCTCTATATTGCTACCAAATTTGTTCATACAGATACTAATAGATAAGCTTCCATTGGAATAAAGCATCTCAGTGACAGCCCTCAAATCTATTTGCATTCTACCCTATGTCTAATAAGCTGCCTCACTAAAGTACAAACCTAATTGAGTTTCTACCTTATTTCAGAATCTTTACCATATATCCATCTCCTAAGTCTTTGCTACACAAATAGAGGTTTGGGGGCCAGTGGCATGTGTAGAAGCCAATTAGAAAGGTTGAATGTCAGGTCTCACCCCAGAAACAAATTAATCAAAATATATACATTTAAATAAGTTGTCCAAGTGAATCATATGCACACAACTTTGAGAAACTCGGACCTATAGAATAGTAAAAGGCCAAGCTCTTCATTATCTGCATCCCATCAATATCATTCAGCCTTCTTTTACCTCATACTCATCCTGTTGACCTAGTCATGCTAGCTCATATAGAGTTTCTGAAGCAAACAAACATTTTCTTGTATTTGCATATCCAATAGCTCTATCTTGGCTTCCTTCCCACATATGCAATTGGTAATTCACCTGCTGAACTTCTCAATTCAGCTTATTCTCCTCCTTTTTGAAGCAAGAGTATCTCTGACTCCTCAAGTAAAGTTAGGTTTTTTTTTTTCTCGTTTGCAAGGCTCTGTTTGAAAAGTTATGAAATAGTATTGTAAATAATATTTGCATTCCTATTTCTCTTTAGGCTGTGGGTTCCTTGAGAGCAGGAATTACATCTTGTTAAATCCCATCTTCCTATCCAGCAATATTTTGAACATCAATAAATATGTCCTCAAGTACTTTATCAGTGCTGGACAAAAGGTCTAGATGAGACCATTTCTGAAGACAAAGTGTTGCAGAATATTTATTTTACCTATTTAAAAGCACTTTGATTGTGCTTATTTATTGATTCCTCTGTTTGTAATGGAACAACACTTACATAGAAATATAGAATCAGAAGTGACTTAAAACATAAATCTAATCATTCTCTTTCAGAAAAAAATAATCCATGGTTAACCTCTGTACATGTTTTACAGTGGTTAACCATGGATTATCTTTTATACACAATAATCAATAAATGATTTCTAAATAATATGATTTATTTTCCAATGCAACCCTCACTGATTTGTATGAGGTGCATAAAGTATTTAGCACAGTGTTGGTTTAAAGTGACCATCCAGATGTTCTTTATTTAGCCTTTCTTCTCTTTAACTTAAATCTCTCATGCTGCAATTAGACTCACATTGTCTTTGTTTAATGCTTAAATAAAATGGTAAAATTCTAAAAGTAATTTTCAAACTTAATTTTAGTTAAAAGGTAATAGAGTACCCAACAAATAAAAAACTTGGTGACTTGTTTCATTTCCTTTGCCAGACCACTTAGGATTGTATTAAGGCAGAGGTTTTTGTTGTTGTTTGGTTTTTAAGAACATAGATAACTTTTATAGTACAATATTAAGTACTATAGAAGATGCACATAAACTACACACATACTAAAGTTCTTACTTTATATCAGTTTGCTTGATGTAGCAGCGACTACATCTACCATTCACTGTGTATCTCTTCTTTGTCAATCACTAGAACAAGTGGATTACCTGCATTAGACCACTACAATCAAGTCATTTAAGACTTTATTTGCAACCTAGTGGAAGAGGGCTAAAGTGTTTCTATCAGCAAGCATGACCTGCCCGAACATAGTTTTTTTTTTTCTTCAAAACGACATGACTCATTATGTTTTCATGTATTGTTTTAAAAAAATAGCCAACTTATTTTAAAACTAGGCAATTGTCATATTTTAACTTTCCATCTAAGTTGGCAAATGATGTTTGATGTACCCTTATGTAGGCACATATATTCAGAATACAGAGAGACTTCTGTAGGCAAATTGGAACATTCAGGGGGAAAAAGTAACCTTTAATGAATAAACGTTAGATATCTATGTAGCATCAGAAAAAAAGTATTCTGACTCCTACATAGTATAAAGTAGAAAAATTAATATGACACTTGGATAACATGCTTTTTGTAAAATATACTTTCTATCTCTTAGAGCCCATGTGATGTTGCAGTTGCCATAGTAACTGTATGTTTGTTCAGCAGAAAAATACTTAGGTGCAGAATGCTTACACTTATTCACAAATTCTCAGTGAAAATTAAACCAAATAGAAGTGATAAATAAAAAATTCTCAGTGAATAAACAATTCTTGCCCCTTAATAATAAAACTACAATCAAATAATTCTATCATTTTTTCAAATAAATATCATTGTTCTTCTTAAACTTCAATATCTCATAAACAAAAAATGGCTGATCTAGAAAGAATTTTTGACTTCTCATTTATTCATTTGCATGGAGTACAATATGCTAAAAAGATTAATTACAATTGTGAACCATTTAAATTTATATGCATATTTTTTAATTTCTGTGTTTTTTTTTAAGATAGGCTGGTTTCTACTCTCTCCTATAACAAGTCTTATAAAATCTCCTTAATGTCATGTATGTTGAATAAATACCTCAATACACTACAGTTGCCAATAAAGTTCTAAAATCAAGTTTTTAAATGCCATGATCCTTAATGCTGTTGTGGCATAAGAGAAGAGCATTCCTTACGTCCATTTGGCTAGGATTGGGAGCGTACTTTGTTTCCCCAAGAGAAGAAAAAAGAGTAGTAAACCATTTTTGCAGTATACCATTCTCCCACAACAGTTTATGAAAGAAACATCTGTGACAAGAATCTCTAATGCTTTTCTGAAAGCCACAGCTGACAGTAAAAGAGCATTGCTAAAAGTGGCAAATCAATCCCATTCTGCCCTTCTCAGAGCATGACACTTAATTTGCTATGTATCACATGTATTTTCCTCACATGTGCTGAGAGACTGTGACATTGATGTGGTGGCTTTCATCCAAGCCTCAGCTGAATAAACACTTGGGCCATACAGTGGACAAACTGCCATCCTTAAAAACGTCTTCTGTCCCGGGCGAGTTAACTTCACCTCAGGGAAGCATTTTTCTAGGTTTTAGTTTGCAATTTGAGTGCATACATGGAATCTCTGAAAAATGTTTGGAAAACCTTAAATCACTTCACACACATAGAGCACATTCTGTATTTTTAAGCAAGTTTTCCCAGTGTAATGCAATTTTTTTATGACTACCTGAAAACATATGTAAATCTAACATATAAAATGTATAATAGTGTATAGTATTTCTGATCAAATTATTCCATTGCATAATATGTTATTTTTAAAAGAAGTATAAAAAATAATCATATTATGTATGTTTGAAACAGGTAACTTTTTAATTAAATAATTTATTGATGTAAAATACCAAAACACTCAGAAATCTAAGGATATACCTTGGCAAATTTTGTAAACTGAGTGAATGACTTGTGATCACATACCAGAACATGATCAGCACACAGAATTCTACATTACACCTTTCTAAAACATATACAATTGCTTTTAAATTTGACACAAGAATCTTTAACAAATGAGAAAACTTCGTTTAAATAATAGCAAGCAAATAAAGTCCTGGCAAAGAGTATGAATACATCAAAGCCCCTGTACTTAATGAGAATACCTCTTTGTGTGTGTCTTTTGTGCATCTGCAAGTGATTATTTTTATCTTTCAACAATCGGGAAATCACCATTACCTTTACACTCAAATCACTCCATTTTTTTTTAACTACATTGAAGTTTTATAAAAATATAGAGGTAGAAGAAAATCCAGGTGTGCATATCAAATCTGCCATGAGTTGTTTTAATTACTCTAATTTTCTTCTTACTAAAGAACTTCAATGTAAATTTCTCTTTTTTTTCAAATTTAAATTATACTTAACAGGGTAGAATACATATACTATGTTTTTCTCTGTCCCTCAGATTTCTCTTTCATATGATCATTCCCAAAGCAAAATAGTTTTTAGAAACATAAAATTAAAGTACAGTAAATGCGTTCTGTGTTGCTCTTTCACCCACAGAGTATGCTTAGATGTTCTGTCTTTGATGCCAAGTACTAGGGTATGTCCCCTAGCAACCTGAAGCAGTCCAGTCTCCATTAGTCTCACTCGCATTCCTGAAACTGACAAGAATTTTAGTAGTCCAGCCAATACCTTCAGGTGCATTTCAAATACTCACTGCAAGAGCTCAATGTGTTCAGAACTAAATATGTCCTACCTTGATTAACTTGGAATCCCAAACCTCAATCTTCTCTGGCAATATCTTTCTGGCAACTGTTACATTCAAATGAACAGCAAGTTTTACCAATTATACCTCCAACTTCTCTTTTAAATCTGTTCCTACTGTTCTTTCCGACTCCACTGACGTCCTTACTATTTTCTGCCATTTCATCTTTCTAGAAGGACCTTCCCTCTTTTGCCTTGTAAATGCCTTCTCAGCCTTCAAAACCCATCTTGAAATGGCTCCTCCTCCAACTACCATCTCTGACCCAGTTCACACCCTGGAGTAAAATCCCCTTTTGATCCGTCATAGCATGTGTCACCTTGAGTAATCGTACAATTCTGTATCTGTGTCAACTGGAACAGGAACACACTGGGCTGGAACAAGGTTTTTCATCTTCTCACTCATAGGCCGGTGTTGAACAGTGAGAACACATGGACACAGGGAGGGGAGCATCACACACTGGGGTCTGTTGGGGGGGGCTAGGAGAGGGACAACGGTGGGGTGGGGAGGTTGGTGAGGGATAACATGGGAGGAATGCCAGATATAGGTGACGGGGACATGGAGGCAACAAACCACATTGCCATGTATGTACCTATGTAACAATCCTGCATGATCTTCACATGTGCCCCAGGACCTAAAGTACAATTAAAAAAAAAAACTTTTTTTTTAACTTAGAGCAGGCCAAAATAGAAAAGACCTTCAAAATACTGGGGAGGGGGAAGTATCTAAAAAGACCTATAGCAAATATCATAATAAGTGGTGAAACAATGCAAGTTTTCTCTTTAAGATTAGAAGTAGAACAAAGTCATTGTTTATTCACACTTCTATTCAACATTTTAATTATGTAATAACCAGTGCAGTAAGACAAGAAAAATAAATAATTGGCATAAGAATTGAGAGAAACAGAGAGAGAGATCCAAGATGGCCGACTAGCAACAGCTCAGGAATGTAGCTCCCAGTGAAAGCGCAGAGAACGAGTGGACGCCGCACTTTCCGACGAGGTTTTGTTGCCCACAGACCGGGAGATTCCCGGCGGAGAAGCCACGCGGGTCGCCGGCGCGACTCTTTTGGCCGGCACGGCTCTTTTGCCGGTGCCCAGTGCGGCGCTTCCCGGTGC